>JAOEHY010007020.1:14852-31652 GCA_025447955.1 Psilopsiagon aurifrons | reverse complement strand
TGCCCGCGGCTCCGGTGGGGCTGAGCCCTGCCCCGCGCCGCGCCTTATCCCGGGGCGGCCGCGCTCCGCCCCCCGCCGCCGGCCCCGCTGATTAACCCGTGCGGGGCCGGCCCGCCACGCGTGGGGGGGGGGCCACAATGGGGCCCAGGGAGGCGAGGCGGGGCTCGGGGGGCGATCGCGGGTCGGGACCCACGGCCGCGGGGGCGTGACCCGCGGTGAGGACGTGGTGGTCGGTGGCGGTGTCCCCCGACTGTGTCCGTGGGGCTGGCGTGGGGTGCGGGCAGGTTGCGACCTTGGGGCACGCGGGCCGTGCCGCTGCCCCCCCCCCCGGCCCGCGGCGCCGCTTCCCGCCTTCCCCTCAGGCGGGCTGAAGGCTGAGGGGCTTCCGCGGCTGCCGCTGCCTCAGCGCGGATGGGCGCCTCGCAGCTCTGGGGAGGGTGCTGAAGGGCCCCTGGGCGCTGCCCGCCGCTCGCAGCGGGCTCCCTTCAAACCTTCCTCCCGCAGCCTAATTTTAGGAGCCACCTGCTGACCAGTGCTTGATTTCAGAGCCGGATCAATCTCCGCTCTCGGAACGCGTCAGCCGAGAGCTGCTTGTGTTACGTGGGTGGCGATGTTTCCCTCTCAAACGTATATATTGTTTGCTTTAATTATTCTATGACATTTCTCCCCTCAGTGAGAGAGGTGACTGTTGCTTAAACCTGGTACCAAAGGCGAATCTTCCTGCCTCTAAATGCCTGTGTGCTTTGCTTTCTGATTTCAGAAGAAACGCCGTTTGCCGTGACTTTGTCTTGCTCCCCTTGCAGTGGGAGGCAATTTGACGGTTCAGTGCTGTGGTGAAACCGTTTTGAGAGTTTTGTCCATGCGCCTTGTGGGTCGGCTGCTTGCATCTGTCTAAAACGAAAAGGTGGTTTTAAGGCTTCTTCTGCCTTTTCCTAAGTATTGGGCAGGAAAAAAAAAATACAGGAAATTGTATTTTCCTGTTCTGTGCAGATCAGTTCTGTGCTTTCCCCTTCTGCCTCATTTAGTTCATGAAAAGTCACTTTTCTAGTAAGTGTGGGGATATGTCAGATGCTGAGTTTAAAGTTTTCAGTGTCGCATCTTACACCGTTTGATCACATCTGTAGCCAGTGGTACTTAACTACTGCCTTGAGTTACCAAAATACAAAAACTAAAGCTTATCTCTTGCAGATTTTATTGCTTGCATTTATTTCATTTATGCATCAGGTTAAGTTTTGTTGTAACTATAGTTTTAAGGATAGCATAAAATGCACCTTTTGCTTTGGGGTGCATATGTTGGCTGTTTCCTGGTGTGTTTTCATTCCATGAACAAAGGTGCTCCATTTTGATTGTCACCTGTGTGTTTGTTAATCTGCCAGCTATTTTAAAACTTGCAAAGACTTTTGGAGCTTGCTTTTGTTTTCAATTCTTTGCAGTGACCTTAATTAAGATATACAGCTCTGAGCCCAGAGAGGAAGTGTTTTGGCTAGTTGTGCTAAGCACCATTAGAACAACCGGAAAGCCTTACTCAATAGGAGGATTATTCATTATTTGTTCAGAGACAAAGTCCGCAGCCTTTGAGTTGCTCTCTGCTTGTAAAGTGTGAAATACACCCGTGGCAGAAGTACAGCCCTTACCATTTGGGCAGCTTGCTGGCCATTGGGTACTGTGAGACTGAAGATCACTTGCTGCCTACTCTCTGTAGTGTTTACCTTGTAACTTAAATTCCTGAGGGGCTTAAGTTCTCATCAAGCTTTAGTCATGCTGTAGCTTTAGACGCAGTGTGAGTTTGCCTATTGCATTACTCCTATTAACTTCCTAGATCAAGGTAACGCTTAACTTGTTTGGTGTTTTCTATTCTGAAGGTTAAGTCTGTGGGTTTTGATTTTGCTTCTTTCCTCACACAGGAATGTTCTTATGTTGGTTTATAGCTCATCAGTGGAAGCATCCCTGAATTATTTCTTCACTTCTGTATAATTTTAAAATTAGTCACTTGTGAGAACAGTAATGAGGTCTTGATGTTCTGTGTTAAGAGTCCTCTGACAATGCCAGCTTCATGGATTGGGTTACAGGGTCTTTGAGGCAAGGTAGCATGATGTTTTTTACAGAATCACAGAATAGTTGATATTGGAAGGGACCTCTGTGGATCATCTTATCTGACCAGACCAAGGGTGACTACAGCAGGTTATTCACGACCTTGTCAAGTTAGGTTTTGAATACATCCAAGGATGAAAGCTCCACAACCTTTCTGGGCAGCCAATTCCAGAGTTTGATCACTCTTGCAATATGTTTATGTTTTCTTATGTTTATAAACTGTGTTTGCTGTATTTCAATTTGTTCCATTGCCTCTTGTCCTTTCCCTGGGCACCACTGAGGAAGTTTGGCGCAGTCTTCTTTACTTCCTCCCGTCTGGTATTTATACATGTAAGTAATATCCTCCTAAGCTTCTCCAGGCTAAACAACTCCAACACTCTCAGCCCCTCACTGTATGCAAGAATCTTTTATTCCATAATTTTCACAGCATCCCTTATTTCCTATAGACTTGTTCGAATAGATCCATGTCTGTCTTGCACTTTGTAGCCTAGAACTGGGCATGTCATTCCAGATGCAATTTCACTGGCACTGAATAGAGGACAACAGTCACCTCCTTGACCTGCTGGCAGTATTCTTCCTAACAGGCCACTTTGCTTACATCAGGGGGAAGAACCCTCCTGGAGTCGGTGCTTGACATTGACTCTGTCTTTTCCCATAGTAGTGCTTTCAAAGGTAGAATATATAATCGTAATTTTTTGATGTGGCATTTTGGCTCATAAGATGCTGAAGTTTGCTGGAGAAGGTGATTTCTGTGTGGGAAATGCAACAGCAGAAGTGGATGAGACATGGATCTGGAGGCGCATTTAAGTACGTGTCAGAAGCCCTTTGGTCAACCCAACATTTTCATTTTTAAGGAAGGAAAATGATTTAGCACATTGAATCACTCGCTTGTCTTAGTTCCCTTTTCTCAGTGTGGTTTGTGGAAGCCATGTTGCTAATCTAGAATTCCTGTTTCAGCTGATCTCTCAACTTTTTTCCTCATTTTCCCAGAACTCTACAAGCCAGGCTTTTTGTTACCAACTGGTTTGACTTGCCATACCTACCTCCCTAACATGGGACTTGTTAAGTCAGTTACTTTCAAGTGCAATTTTGGAAGTTTCTGTCCAGGAATGTTAGGATACTGTTGGTTTGTTCACAAATTGAAGGCTAACTTGGGATTTTTTGCCCTCTCTTACCATGCAGGATGCATGGGCTGAGTTGTGACAATTGATAAGTTATCTAAAACCTCAGGTTTTATTGCAGTTAACTTGTAACTGATCATCCGAGTCTTGTGCAGGTTTTCCCCATCTGTTAGGAAATCATCAAAGTATGCAGTGAGGTTCTCATGGCTCTGCTTTATCCCTCAGTCACTTTTGCTGCTCGGCTTATTCCCAGTTCTGCCCTCAAATTCCATAAAATATTAGTGAATGCCTGATCACAGAAGCTTCTGTGGATCTACTGTATCGGTTCACAATAAACAACCCAGATTGTGTCATCATAAGTCAGTTAAGTCTTTTGTTGTCTGAACTTGCTAATGCAAGCTCACCTGATAATAACTATGCTAAATTGCTGGTTGTGCCTGCATAGAATTGCACTGCTTTCATTAAGTAACTGAGCACAGACTTGTGTAAGGATGTACTGATGAGGCCTCATTAATAGGCAAAGCCTTAATTGGAGCTTTTATAATTGTTGTTTACAAAGTATGTCATTCATCACTGTCAATGAGTACTTAAAATTTGCATAGATATCCTCATTGGTACGTGGATCTTCCTGAAGTTGGATTTCAGTATATAATACTGCCAGTTTTCCGAGGAAGGGAGAAGGCAGAAACGGGCTTTTCGACTCCCTAACCAGGCTGACTTTCAAAGATGTTTATGTTGAGAATGATAGCTTAAAGAGCCTGCCTGAGAGAAAATGCTTGTGCCTTCATTTCTTTGTCAACTGGAGTTGAGGTGTGTTTCATTTCTTGTGTACAAGGCCTCCTTTTGCCAGCAGCGCAGGCCTTCACTGACAGATTCGTACTGTTTCAAGATGTATTCTTGCACTGAGAAAGGAGGTTGTTGCCTCTTTGAGCATCAACTGGGTCACACGTTTAGGGAATATCAGCTTTAGAGAGTCTTGGGCACTTTTTCCTTTCCGTTTTGTTTTGGGTTTTGGGGGGGTTTTTTTTCTTTTCTTCCTCTTGTCACTTTTCCTTGTGTTACTTCAGAGTTAGTGGGAGTAGACATTCTGCATATACTGTTGCTATGCCTGTAGAGCATATTGTTATAGCCAGACACAGTGCCTTTAAGGAAAAACAGCATCCAAGCTCTGGTGAGACAAACCAAGACGCATTTTGTTACACAAATCCAAGATAACAGTATTCTCCCCCTTCCCTGCAGGAAGCCCTGTCTCTTGGGTCTCCCCGATAGGTTAGTGGCGACAAGGTTTTCTGACTCTAGCTTCATACTACCTCCAAATATTTCCTCAAAATATGCCTATTTTATTTATTATTTTTAAAAATGTATTTATTTCCACTGGGATTGAGGGGAGGAAAATGAATTTTCACATGGTTTAGTTTTTGTTACTTTTGTAGGTGCTGGAGAAAACCTGGAAAACACGATGGCAGCCTTTCACCAGTGAGTACAAATGGAACTAATAATGCCTAAGTCAGCGGTGTTCTCTGTGTTTGCAATGAGTGAAGCAGTCAATGAAGATATGACTTCATCAGTTGTTTGGGGCACAGTGTCCTGTTTCTGAAAGTCATCTGTCCTTTGGATGATTTCTGTGGATCGCTGAGCATCACTCCAATTTAAACAGGAAGGAATTGGGATATCGCAAAATACTAGTAGTACCCGATAATGTGATAGACTGGCCATTTGAAACAAAACCCCTGAGGCCTCATTCCTCCTGTGTTAAATAAAATATGAAGCAATACTGGTTCCAGGTTTAATGGTGATTACTTCTATTACTTTATGTATCATTACAAAGTTATTTTTTGTAACCAGTAGATTTTTTTCTTGATGCATTGATGTTTCACAAAAGGTGTTTCAGATCATATCCTAGACTAATTTGCATATTAGCTAATAGCATAAAAGGCTGGATTTCAGGAAGTCTGAACCTGTTGACTGCCGTTATGGCTGTAAGAAATCCTCTGTAAATCTATTAAAAACGTTTGTGTTACAGTTTTTTCCCTTTATACATATGTGAAGTGAAAACCTCTTACATAGGGATTTAAAATGGAGCTGGGACTGAAAAGCTTTTTAAAGCTTAACTCCCCAGAGTTTAAGTAGTGAATTCTAACAAGGTGCTTAAAGGCATTTCAAAAGGAAGCGTATCTAAAACTCTAGCTGCCTGTGAGCAGTGACCAAATTACTTCGGCTTCTTCTTGTTTCAGTTGTTTTGAGCTTTTTTAAATTTGCTTTCTGCTAAGTAGCTTCATCAGTTTGCACATTTCCTTGCAGGGTGAGCAGTGCCAGCTTTCCCAACTGAGCAGTGCTATTGAAAGCACTACAGTATTTTCTATCTCCATGGAAGCTTAGCATTCTTTTGTGTTTCAGCTTGTTGGGGTTTTTTTCCGGCTGATCTGCCTTTTCTCAAGTCTGCTACTGTGTTTTCTGAAAGTGTGTTTTTTCTGTTTCTGCTTTTTAACCATTTCTTAATTTTCATTTAGTACCTTACTGGTTTTAAATGTGTAGGCCTCTTTCAAAGAGAGTTACACCATAACCTCTTTTTATCTCATTCTCAGAAGTGAGATGTACTACTTGGAGTAAGGCCTGTGCTAGGAGTCGGATAATATTTTGTGTTAATACAGACGTTTGTCTGACTCTCCTCTGACCATTCTAATTATTTTACAATTACAGTGGTAACAAATGTGTTGAGGTCTCCTTTTTGAACTCATCACAACTGCTGATGTCAAAGTTCAGTTACTTGGAGATTGGTTGGATAAAGGCGTAGTGCTCCTGCAGAAAGCAGTCAGAACAATTACTGCATTAGGCAGTAGAAAGTCTTCTGGCTTCCTCTGTCAAGGGGTGAAGGCTTTGTTCTTCCTATCTGTTCATTCCTCTCTCCACTGGTAAGCTAGCAAAAGGAACTGGGTAGAAAACTGGTGATCTGCATGGTTAAAAATTAACCTAGATTGGCTCAGACCTCTGGTATGAGCTAATCCATCATTTTCATGCATCAGATTTTGCATAAAGCCTTCAAGAGCTGTTTCTGCAGGTTTGGACACACAGCCATATTTGGCCGGTGATGTAGTTGAATCTAAAGAGGATGCTTGTCTGCAGCATAAGACCTACCTCCTTGGTTTTGCCTTGTTGATAGTAACCTGAATATTGACAAGCAGGTAGTTTTATTTACGCTATTTACACTTTAACAGCAATGGGAGAATATTTAATACTGTTGCATTCAATGAAGAAATTATTATAGTAGTACATAAAGCATATGAAAGGAAAGGTCTTACTGGTAATTTTAAGCTCTAACTAGCTTAGTTTATAAATATTCTGGAAAGCAATTATAGGCTTTTTGTACCAAAGACAGTACTTCTTGGTTTGCATGGTAAAATGACTAATAGATGGTTTTGGGGGGCTGTAATCATGTTATATTGCATTTAAATGCTGCCATGGTGGGTTTAGATTTTAAAATAACTGATCTTAAGCTAAGAGAGAACACTTTGTGTCTTGAAGTATTTGGGGATCTGGCATAAAAGATGTCCTAAGGATTCAATTACTAGTTTAGTAGTCCCTAATAGAGCCATGTACTTTAGCATTGTCTTGACAGGAAGCTGCTAAGTAAACTCTCCAGGTATTTTCTGAGTGTATTTCCTTTTCTTTTATGAACATACTTTAGAGAGAAGGCTTTAAACTCTGTAGTTACAGCAATAAAAGTACAAGATCAACTTAGTATTTATAAACTCTATGCATTGTGCTACATTAGGCCTTGCCTAGTGGAATTTAATTTGCAAAGTAAGGCTTTTCTGAGATAGTTTCTGGTATGTCATTTTACTTGAAAACAGTTGGAGTTAAACACAAGCGCAAAGAGCTGAATCATCTTAATTTGCTATTGGGAGTCTGCTTCACAACTTTTGTTCTGGAGCAGTTGGATCTGAATCCAACACATTCCTCTGAATCTGGAGAGATCTGGAGTCTTCTCTGGAGTACTGTAGATTGATGTGTTATTACAGAGCTGCAGAGCAAACTGATTTCCAGCTGAAAAGACTCAGCACTTTAAGGAAGCTTATTTAGCAGCAAGCTGCTAGTAAGAGCCTGGCAAATTCCCAGAGTTGTTAACAAGGAAAGTTGTTGTTCTCGTTTTTCCATGTAGCATCACTCCTGAATTTCTTAAGCAGTAGTATTTCTAATAAATTTGGCTGGTTAATTCATAATACATGATACTAGCTGGGAGCATCTACAAATTTGGCACATCTGCTGCAGCGGGTTTGGAGATGCTGTTCCTCAGGAGGTAAAATTACATGGAACAGGCTGTGTATCTTTGACGTGTAATAGGATTTTGTTCCTCTCCTAAATCTTAATTAGTGGCACTGGAAAACAGTTAATAAATTGGTTTTAATTTTACAACTGTCTTCTTGGTCATTATCCCAGCTGGACCAGAAATTGTGTTCAACACTTAAGGGAGTATGTTCAATTTTATTTTTTTTGTTTTGCATTGTTACTGCATTTGTGAATGTTTGGGGCACATCTGTACTCAAGGAAAAAGGCTGTTAGTGAAGTCACAGAGCTTTGGGTCTTGTATAAGCTCTATTCTCAGATGTTCCAGGTTTGTTCGTAGGTGGATGAAAAGGAATAGCTTGCTGTTTTGAGGAAAGTGTTCATGCTTCAGATCAGGACTTTCAGCTGTCTGCTGGGACCTTCTGAGTATCTTTTCTGAGGAAATGAACAACTCACTTCTTGTTGTTACTTCTTCTCTAGTGTGAGGTTTCCTGTACTTACTTTTCATCAGTATTATTACTACTTTCTGCTTTCTTTACACATATGAGCTAAGCTTCGATAGAGTGAATTTGGAATTGGATTAGAACTCTTCAGAGCAGCAGATTGGAACAGGAACAGCCTTTTTTGCTCTGAAAAATATGACTGGCTTTTAGTTGTTTGTATTTTTTTAAATTTAATATTAAAAATGTTTTGTTAAAGTATAAATTTTTTTTTTTTAAATGTCATTTTGCCGGCCAAAATTCCCATTGCTAATTTCCTGATTAACTTAAGTAAAAAAGGGCTTTCACATCCCTGTTACTTGTGGTCTATGCTTCCCACAAAATTGATCATGTTTTTTTTTAAGAGCTGTCTTCTTCCAGTGGTCCTGATAAACACCACACTCAAAATTACTTTAGAAGTCAGTTTCTCAATCCTGAGGGGGTAGGCTGCAATCCATAGCTACTTGATTTCTATGGGAGATGGAGCCAAAGCTTAAATTTTGACTCTGATTCATGATAACCTTGTTTGTTCTTGCATCAACTTTCTCACTGCAGCAGTTAATTTGCTTCTTGCTCTGTAGCAAGGTGGTGAGGAATCATTGCATCATAAAGCATCCAAAGTAATTCCAGTGGGATTAGTTGAGTAACATGTATGTGTTAGGTTTGGATCTTTACGAAATACATGTGTGGTTCATGGCAGGCTTCTTTGCTTCCAGTGCGGTTAATATAGGAACAGACATGTTGGAGCTGGACTGTCACCTGACAAAAGACGAGCAAGTGGTTGTGTCCCATGATGAGAACTTGAAGCGATCAACAGGAGTTGACGTCAACATATCTGACCTCAAATACTCTGTAAGTTGAAGGAAAAAATGGTAGTGCTAGATGGTATTTAAAAATGTGTTTGTGGAGTGGCTGTGGTGGCAGGAAGCTTGTGTGAATGTTATGTCTAATATCCAAATCTGAGAGGATTCATCTTGTCTTACTGAAAGAACAAGTTAACTCGGCTCCATGTGTAGTCAGAGGATCACACCCAGCACATTTCCAGAGGGTAGCACCTTCCAGGAGTAGGCCAGATGAAGACCTGTCTGGAGGTGGACCTGTTTTGCCGTACTGATGACAAGGGCAGCTTAATCAACAAGTTCCTTTTCATGGAGCTTTTAGTGGAGAAAATGGGCAGTTGAATCCCACTTGCATTTACTCTTTTAAAAGTCTGTTTTACAGAACTCTCTTTCCATCTGATAATGAAATGGAATTACCAGAATTTTCAGACAAGTATTTGGAAATGTTTTGACTTGCTCAGCTACAGGTTGCACAAGTCTAAGAATGCCAAATAGTTCAAGTAAGAATAAATGCAGTCACAAAATAAATTACTTTGTGGAAAGAAGATTTTTTAAAAAAGTTTTGTCTTTAAAGATAACTTACATTGCTTATGAATATTTTATTTTGTCTTTTTCAAATAAATGGGTGATTATATTCCCACATTTGACTTAATGTTCCATCTCCCTTTATTTTTAAGGAACTGCCACCATATCTCTGTAAGCTGGATGTCACCTTTCAGAAAGGTAAGTTTTTGTCTCCTACTGTTTCACTTTACAGTAACAAAGTTTCCGTTATTGTAGTGTGGCAATTTCAAATTGGCAGAGGGAAAAGCGGATTTGCTTCTATCAGTATCTTGATAAGAGAAGTTTTAAAGGGAAAATACAATCCTGGGTTTAGAAACCAAAATAGGTATTTTATTTCCACATCACCTGGCAGTGATGAAGTCTAAGATGTAATATATCTCTTCCAAGTAAACATTTCGGTTGTCTGCTTGTCTGCTTCTTGCAACTGCTTTCTAGTTCCCTGTGAGTTCTCCAGAAGATGCTGATTGAAAATTTGTTGTTCTGAAAAATGAAGAAAAGGCAGAAGAGAGTTTCTTTACAATATGTGTCATTGTGCTGGTGCACTCTGGGCCTGAAGTACTACAAGATGTCAGATAATACAGACGTCTTCAGAAGATAAATGAAAAGAGCAGTAGTTATATAAGACAAAGTTCAGTACCGTATTGCTGCAAGAGAAGAAAATGTATTAAAAAACATAACCTCTTTTCTTGTGAAAACTGATTTGTGGGACTGTAATTTGAATAAAGCACACAGGCTAAAACTGATAGCATTTCCATCTAGGAAAGGGTACTGGAAATGATAGCAAATGTGTTTGCTTGAGGGACTTTGTGACTGTCTTGTATAACCTTTCCAGATTTCAGTTGCCCAGCGAGCAAGTTTGGTGTTAAACTTTTCTGTTCAAAATTGCAAAATACTTAAAATACAAAGAAATGGCAAGAGCCTTCAGGTAATTCGTTACAGCCATAAGCAGTTCCATACAGTAAAGTTTGGAGGGTTTGCCTTCTATTCCCTTTATTCGTGATGCTTCTCCAGTAAATTTTCCTACAAGAAAATGTTTTTGGCATTTTGTCACATTCCATAGTGATCTCGTTGCATTTGGTATGTGGTAACTGATTCCATATTTGCTGTTTCAGGATTTTAACGATGCATGCACACCTACTGTTGCTAAATAATGAATTTCATGAAGTTGAAACTTAAATGTACGGTATGCTCAGGGCATTTGCATCGTGGAAATGAGCTTGTCATAATGAATTACAGCCAAGTGAAGTAAATTCCTTTTTTTTGATAGTTTAAAACCATGCTAAATCTTGGAACTATATACTTCTTCAAATATTAAGATAACAAGTGCTCTGACATCTTAGCTTTTATCTGCAGTATGTTAAAAATGGCCACAGCAGTGACGACTTTCTTATTTTCCCAGAATGTCACTGTGAGGGAAAAGATAACCGTATTCCACTCCTGAAAGAGGTGTTTGAGGCATTTCCACAAACTCCTGTCAACATTGACATCAAAGTGAACAACAATGTGTTGATCAAAAAGGTACATGAAAATCCACACTGAATTGAGACTGAATGTCATGTAATGATGTTGAAATTCCAGAGTTTCTTGGATTAATGTCAGTCTGTGGTATTGGGCTGCTTCATCCTTCACTTGTTAGATCTTGCTCCATGTATGAAGTGATCTTGTGCAAGATACCCAGCAAGCAGCTCTTTACTGACCCTTTGTCTTGACGTGAAACTGATGCTACACTGCTAGAGACACATTTGGTTTGTACTTCACTTGAAAGGTCTTGCCTGCCACAGCAGCAAAAAAACACAGCGTCAGCGTAAAGATAAGTGCACATCACAGAAAAGGAAGTCTGCTTTCCATCAGATACTATTTTACCATTGAGTTTCCTTGAGTTCTCTAGGGGAGCTTTTTGTAGTGCCCTGGCTGTATTTGAGGTAGAGTTAGTTTTCTTCCTGCTACTGTGCTGTGTTTTAGCTTTAGTATGAGAATAGTGCTGATAACACACCAATGGTTTAGTTGTTGCTAGGAAGTGCTTACCTGAAGTCAAGAACTTTGTTGTTTCTCATGCTCTGCCAGTGAGGAGGGGCACAAGAAGCCAGGAGAGAGCACAGCCAGGACACCTGACCCAAACTAGCCACAGGGATATTCCCTACCACAGCACATCATGCCCAGTATGGAAACTTGGGGGGGGGATTGGATGGCAGCCACTGATTGCCGTTTAGGGGCATGCTGGGTGTTAGGTCAGCAGGTGGTGAGCAGTTGTAGTGTGTATCACTCGTTTTCTCTTGGGGTTTATTCCCCTCTCTCTTTATTTGTTATGTTTTATGTCAAATACTAAACTGTTCTCTCAATCCAGATTCTTTTGCCTTTTATTCTGGTTCTCCTCCCCATCCCACTGAGGGAAGTGAATGAGCAGCTGCATGGTACTTAGCTGTTGGCGGGGGCTTAAGCCCTGACATTCAGATACAATGGTCTTTCCTTTTATCTGCTGGCCTGATCACCTGTTTCTTTCCAGTCAAAGCAGCACAATCCTCTTAAGGTGGGAAAAGATATAGAAGAACTATCTTTAATGACTTGCATAGTAGGAAAGTAGGAAGCAGAGTTTCCATTAAGTTATGCTGCACATAATTTCACTGAATACATCTGAGGGTTCTGCTTTTTTATGTTGCAGGTTTCTGAGCTGGTGAGTCAGTATAAGCGAGAGCATTTGACAGTATGGGGGAATGTCAATTACGAGGTTGTATCTAAGTGTCTTAAGGAGGTAAGAACGGGTCCAGCTAAGCTTCATTCTTGCTTGCTTGTTACTGTGTGGTGGCAAAATATACAGCAAAGCACCCTGTAAATCAACATCTAGTCAGCTATGCCCGACTTTCTAGATCTGAAGAGAAATTTTGTGCTTAGATATATTCTGCTTACTGTGCTGTTAGAATAAACCAAACACAGTTAACATCCATATTAAGCTTCATCATGTTTTATTCCTGTTCTGTAAGATATAAGGAGGCATGAGTTTATTCCAGGAACTGTTACAGGGTGGTTTGCCCATCATTCATCTGCTACAAAAGCAATTTTCCTAAGGATTGCTTATTTTCTTGATTTTTTTATGAAAACCATGGATATGGCCACTAGCTGACGCAGTTACGTTGGTATAAAGCTGGTTTACAGCTGTAGATTTTATTTCTTTTTGTTTTATTTCTTTTTTGAGGAATTGTACCAATTAGAATTAAATTAAAATTGTGCTTAGGCCAAAGGAGTTCTGCACCTGAGTGAACCTGATCTAGTTGAGAGTATGGATATTGTTCCAATTTATCTATTCAGGACAACACGCCATTTCTTACCTGAAAAGCACTTATATTCATTTTTGTAACATCAATACCTAGACATTTTAGTTCATAAACCAGCATCTTTAAAATGTGTTGTGATGCAAGTTGATGTGATATCAAACTATAACAAGTCCTGTGCTAAAGCACATCTTCTTCTTTGTGGTAATACTAGTCTGAGAGAGAACGTGTTGTGTTGTGCAGTCTGGAAAGATGATGAAAGCAGGTAACAAACGCAGTACTGCAGCCAGTGAAACTTTGCCTTTTCAGGTTCCTGTTGCCCCTTCAAACTGTGTAGAACTTTTGCTTGGATTACAGGTTACAAGGAAGAATAATGTAAATTCAGTGCGGGCATGTCACAAGTAGTTTGCAGTTTAATCTTTAGGTGCAAGCGCTAAACTTTAAATATGGACTGATGAATAAATTTAATTGCAACAGACTCAACAATCTGCCCAGGTTATTTAGAATCTTGCTTTCCTGGTTCCTGCAGAACGCTGATATTCCCATCATCTTCTGTTTGCAACGTGTCCTCCTGCTTCTTGGCCTGTTCTACACTGGTCTGCTGCCATTCATTCCTTTCAAGGAAGAGTTCTTGGAAATTCCCATGCCTTCAATCATCCTCAAGTGAGTTTGAGTCCGTTGGTGGGTGCTGCACTGAAATGATAGTAAAGCAAGTGAATGATCAAGTGAATGATGGTGCCACCTGGAGCATTGGTTTAGTCAACGTCCTTGGGCTAAGGAGGCTTTTTTGTTAGTATAGGCACTTTCGTGTATTCCTCAGAGAAAGCTGTGGAACCCTCCTCCTCTGTAGTCAACCTGTCTCTGTCCAGCTCCAGGTTGCTTGCTTGTTCATGACAGATGCCTGTGTATACCAGTGTTGCCTGTTTACAGCATTTCCTGTGAATACTGCCTTCACACAGATACCTTTACAACTTGCCATCTAGATAGTAATATGGAGCAGTCCATACAAGTAACTAATTCTTGCACTTTTCTTCCTTTTTGTTGAGAACAAATTAGTTCTGATTAAGGCCAAGAAGCAAGTCATTAGTAGGGTAAATACAAGTTTTCACATGCTCTTCTTTCATCGTATTGTACTCAAAATGCTACTGAATACCCATCTCTGCTGCTTCTCTTAAATGTGGCACACTTCTCTTGTGTAACCCAATTCTTAGCTGCTGTCATAGTGAAATTGCTGTTCTAATTTGAGAAACTGCAAGATTAATTTTTCATGTTCCTTTTGCAGGAACATCTTAATATTTAAAGGTGTGCCCTGGTAATCTTTTGTTTTCTCTTCCTCAACAGGCTGAAAGAACCGCAGAAGGTGACAAGAAGCCAGAAATTTATTATCTGGCTAGCTGACACGTAAGATTGTATCTGATTACATTTTTATTTCTTATTTGCCTATATTTTAACAGTTGGTTCAAGCAACCAAGACTATTGCTATAGCTACTTGTTGTGTTGGAATTTGTGTATTTATTTTCTCCGTTTCCTCTAGCTTTTTTTGTCAGTACAGCATAAATCATACCCAAATCTTATGTAGGTGTTCCTATATGCTTTTATTTTTCATAAACTGAAACATACTGAGGTGCAGTGAGTGGTCATTATTCCAATTCAGTCTATTTAGTTTGTCATTAACTGTGGTGAGCTAATTAGCATGCAAGTAGATTCAGAATGCAGCTTTCATGTTTCATGAGACTGTGACTGTTTCAGAATGTTGTCAGAGGAGATGCTGTTTGGCTCACATAGAGCACTTTGCATTTGAAGAATATCCATGCTTCAGAGGCAACTTTGTAATCACTTTGAATGTGATTTGCAGTTAGTTTCTTCTGGTTCTTCTGTGTCTGACATCTGTCAGCTTGATTTCCTAAGTGGCCAGTAGAGTTAAAACCTCTTCTGAAAGCAAAAGGATTAATTCATCAGACATGGGGCAGTGTAAGTGTACAATGAAGGAGACTGCTGGATTTGATCTGCAGAATTGTTGATACAAATATCCATAGCTAATGCAGATTTCTGGGTGCTGTGTTAATCAGTCTTGAGCTGCTTGAGCTGAAAGTTTTCTATGATTAGGTTTCTAATCTCTTTTGGAAAATATTGAATCTAAATGCTGTATAAAAAAAATTATTACAGAATATCGGCACGCATTGAAAATGTCATATATGCTTCAAGTTCTTAAATAACATCATTCTCCTTTCTGCAGACTGCTGATGCGGAAAGCGCTCTTTGACCACCTCACTGCTCGAGGCATTCAGGTACAGTGTGTCAAAGAGAAAGGAAATGTACTTTTAACATAGTGAGAATTTGAACCAGCTACGTATGGCCTTAAGACGGGTTTATGTTCTCCCCAGCATGTTGTGTGTGTTGCTAGGTTATGCATTGTTTTTCGGTTTCTGAGCAATAGCTTATGCTCTTATGTTTGCAGTTCTGTAGCTGCAAAGGAAGATTTGTATGTTTGGGAAAAAAACTCTTTCTTTTCAATTCCTTTGAGATCCACACACAAACACTTCAAACTTAAACCTACAAAATCTACTAAACTGCTCACCTGCTCTGGGCTTTTAACAAAGGAACTGAATACAAATACCTGAAGTCTCTGAAAGTAATGAAATGGAGTTGGAATTACCACTAGAAAATGCCTCCATTTGGAAGGCGAGGGAGAAGTTGGATGTGTTTGCATGTATGTCTTGGGCATCTGAGTGTCGTAATTTATTGTTTTAAATATATCTGGCATCATCTCTCACATGAAATAATTTTAAGTCAGAAGTCACCTTTTTTGTTTCCTTGAGTATTTCCTGGAATTTGTCTTTCTTTCCCATTTTACAGGTGTATATTTGGGTACTGAATGAAGAACAAGAATACAAGAGAGCATTTGATCTAGGAGCAACTGGAGTGATGACAGACTATCCAACAAAACTCAAAGAGTTTTTACATAATTATCCAGCATAAACGAAGAAATCCAAGGAAGTTCTTGCAGAACACATTGCAAGCCAAGGATTTTTCTCCATTAAAAACAAAAATAGAGCAGCATACACAGATCACTTTGAAAGATGTAACTGGATGATCTGTTACCTTGTTGTCAGGTTGCTACCTAATGTAAAGGCTATTTATTTTAAAACTTCAGTTACATAGTTTACATTTGTAAATAGCTCATTTAGCAACAGCACACTTCATCTATAGTGATGACTAGGAAGAAACTTGCTGGATTGGATACCTGTAGATAATAAGCATTATTTTACCTGTCACAAGTGTTCCTAAGCAGATGTCAAGACATGTCACTTATCCGGGTTATATTCTAATGGGCAGAAACTAAGGAATTTCTGAAAGTACTCTCTGTGTATGCATTTCTTTTGTTGCTTTTAGTTTTTGGATAACACGTAGGGCACAAAAGAAAAAGAAGGCACAGGAGAAGCAGAGAGTAGAATCTGTAGGTAGCTGAACAGTGTGGCCTGTGTAGTCCATAAAGGTGGTCACTTTTTTACCAAAATGAACTCATTTGGCCAGTGTAGATTTACTCTACTATTCTAACTGCTAAGAATGTTGAACCTTCGTTGCAGCTGTACATAGACCCCTTTCAGCTGTGATGGCAATGCTGTGACTCACCTGTCAAGTTCCAAGTGTGGTATTTCAGCCAGGTTCTGGGTTTGACACTGGTTCTGACCTGCCTATCAGGCTACTGTGGCATGGCAATACCTGGCTTTCCAGGAAGAAAGATTGCAGTTCCTGGAGATTACACTTACTTTGAAGTAGTCTTTTCATGGAGGAAACCAGTATTCTAGGAGTCTTTTGCACAATTGTAGTTCTAACATCTGTTGTCTTGATGATGGAAAGTTGGTTTTATGGTGAGGGACCAAAGAAGACTGAGTTTGGTCAGGAGTTTTAGGAACAAGTTTAAATGTTCCTGTTAAATGAATTCACCCAAAGCAGATTTATATGTGTACTTATAAAAGGAGCGAGTGTCAATCTAGAGTGTGTAGATTTTAGTCTTTTCTCTCCACAAAAGAACATTAAATATTAAGTTCATGTGCATGGATGTGTGCTGCGAGGACTCAGGAATCAATATGATTAGACTAAAGCCCATTTATTGATGGCGCAGTTACAGTTTATATACTTTAGGCTTACAGCT
>JAOEHY010007020.1:0-14752 GCA_025447955.1 Psilopsiagon aurifrons | reverse complement strand
CTTCTTATCTTCCAGGCCTGCATTCTTGTTTCATCAGTTATCCAGGAGTTACTTCTTTTCCACTGTCGGCTGCACAGAGGCAACCAGGAGTTACCTCTGCTACATGACCAGCTGCACATAGTTGCTTTCACTGAGAGCAGGCATATGTCCATCTCTAACAAGAAATCATCCACATCTCCCCCTTTCTTTTCTTGAATAAGCCAAAGCTGTTTTACCGATTTTTCAATCATACCACGAATACATTGCAAAACACAAGGTATAATCATAACTATGGTCAAGACTATTACTAAAATCATTCCAATACCTTTAATCAGAGATGTGAGCCAGCCATTAAAACCCCAAGATGCAAGAAGGGCATCTAACCAAGAAATCTTACCATTCTGATAGACATCATGAAGTACTCTCATGCTTCCAAATTTCTTTAACATGCAGGATCTTTCCAGATTGATCAATATAACTACAAGATTCATTGATTAAAGTATACACCCCACTTACTTGAGCTGTTAATATATCTAAAGCCCTATGATTTTGCAGAACTATCTTTTTTAAAGAATCTACTTCTACTTGCAAGCCAAAAAGAGCTGTTGCGGTGCAACTTGCTATAGCCTCCATCTCTCCTGACACATTAACTATGGTTCTTTCTAATTGAGCCACTCCTAGAGCCAGTATTAAGGCTCTAACAAAGCTATGATACGGTGTTCCATAAGTCACCAGTGGATTGTTAACCTCTCTTTTCATCTGACCTTGTCCCCATAATCCTCTCACTATACCGTGCAATTCCACATGACTAAACAGTGCCAGAGGGGGGCTAACAAGCCCGTAGTACACTGGCCTATCCAATTTGCTCGGAGTTGTTTTCTTGCTTGACCATTTCCACAAAGCCACCAGTAGCCAGTAGGTAAGTTACATGTGGCCTTAATAT
This sequence comes from Psilopsiagon aurifrons, assembly GCA_025447955.1. NCBI lineage: Eukaryota > Metazoa > Chordata > Aves > Psittaciformes > Psittacidae > Psilopsiagon > Psilopsiagon aurifrons. The sequence continues at coordinate 13,830 of JAOEHY010007020.1, read as the reverse complement.
GGAGGTTCATGTTGTGGGTGGCTCTGCCCCACAAATAATCTGCCCAATGCTGTGATCATATTCCACTTGAATATTGCCCTGGTAAATTTGGGTCAGTGGAGTGATGTAGCTTTAGTTTAATGACTGACCACTTGCCGAATGACTGATTGATGTAACCTAAATTTTCCCCTCCAGTTGAGTAGTTTATATATGGAATGGTATCATTAATTATCTCCCAGACAAATGAGATGTGTTCCATAATCACCGTTTCGGTCTTGCACTGGTATGAAGTGTTCAACAGACTATGGGTTAAGGTCTGTCCAGTTACTCGATGGAATTCCCAATAGTGGTTTATCAAAATGGTCTGCTTGACCACATATCCAGCAATCTTTCAGTTGCATATACTTGACCAATTTAGTTAACCTAGTTACATATGCATTACCATCAAAAACGGCATAACAAACTGACGATAGACAACATAGGCCTATGCTGGTCTTAATTCCTGGGCATTCCATCTTTCTCATATTTCCCCTTAATTTTCTTCTTTAATTTCCACTGGAATCGTTTTGCACACTTTGCTTTAGCTTTTTCTCACCGTTCAGGGACAACTTCCCATATATAAGGCACTAATAACGGTTGGGAGCACTCATACGCAATTACATTGCATCTTTTGTTATGTTCTATAACTTGATTATACAAATCTTCCCTAGCTGCATAATATCTTTGCATTCCCAAATATTCGTGCCCTGTAATTACCAAAATACGAGCGAGGGCACTAACATTCCAAAGAGCCTTTCTATAACATAACTCACAATATAATTGACAAAACACTGAACGTTTCCAAACTTGTTTTCCAGAATCGTCGCACCCAGTCAAAACCCAGGGTTCACAAGTCCCACAACTAGGACATAGCGAACACAATCTGTCCAATTGATTCATGTAGCAAGACTGTTATTCACTGTAAGAGATTCTGAATTTGGTCGATGATCCGATGGCGTAGGTGAATTCCTCCACGGTCTCACCCATTGCACAGGGATCCATCAGGGTCCTTGTTCTATAGAGACACAAGCATAGCCTCTTCCCCAAGTTATTAACTTAAAAGGAGCTTCCCAGTTATGATTTTCTGAAGACTTTACCGTTACCGTAAAAGGTTCTTTCCCTGGTAGTGGATCTGGGCCTACATGGGTTAGTGCAGAAAAATGGCTAATCACTGGGGGGACGTTCATGCCCGTGTGTAAATCAGAACTGGATAATGTTAAAACATTTAAGACAATACTTTGTTGATTCGTGCATTTGGGGTCTCCTCTATCATTCCCCCTTTTTGTTTTACTAGCATGTTTTTTACAATTTGCTGTGTCCGCTCTATCACTGCTTGACCTGTGTAATTAACATAACAACCCACTACTCCAGGAAGCATTATTTCAGTAAGATTAGTCTGATTTGAAGACATGTCACACAGAACAGATATTACAAAGGTTTCTGTTACCGTTGTTTCTTTATGGTGTTGAGTTCTGGTCGCTAGCTGTATACAGCCGTATCCTCGATTCCATGCCAGTAATGGCTCTGGTCTTTTCCACTCGTTAATCACACAGGTCTTTATAGAGAACTGGTGGTTTGGGCAATCGTCTGTCAGATGTCACAAACGCTGTACTGTGGAAAGAGAATCAAAACTAGACCCATTTAAAATATTTAGTACAAATTGCACTTCTGCCAACTGTTTGTGTAGAGAAAATCTTTACGTTTTCCGCTTTTTGGTTTTTTGTTGGGTTTTTTTTTTTTTTGTTCTTTGTTTTATATATAATTCCTGCTTTAGATGTCCCTACTTGAGCAGGGGATTTGGACTAGATCATATCTCCAGCATTTGCTAACCACAGGCTGCTTGGCCTGCCCTTCTCTTCTGTATAGCTCTCTGATAACAGGGGAGGCCATCTCTCTCATCAAGGTCTGGCATGGCATGTGTCCCCACCACTCAGCGCGTGCTGGGTTGCGGCCAACAGCAAAGCTAAAGGTTCTTGGTGGCAAACACAGAGGCCAACCCAGTCATGCGCTTGACTGTGGTAGGAAGCATTTGGCTAACCTCAGTCCTTGCATCTCACTGTTAATGCAGAGTTTCGCCTGCTTCATCTGGTAACAAGTCACTACTATGGCAAAGCACATACAGACTTACGTTAGCAGTACGTATACTACAGGGTGCAGCAGCATGTTGAAGATGCTAGTGGCAGTGAGGGACCAACCATAGAAATTTCTTCCCAGTGGAGTTCTTTCACGCTCTTAATTTGTTCTATTATCTGCTTTATAACACTGTCATTGTATTAGAATCTTTCTGGCTTTTATGTTAGCATTTTCTAGCAGCTGCTGCAAATTTGCATGCTCTAACATCTGTTTTACAAGTGACAAATCCATACAATACAAGGTGTAGTTTCTTATTAGAAACGGGCTAGTAAGTACAGGTGGTTTTATGCACAAAATCACAGCCTCTAATAATAGCTACTTTACAAGCACGCATATTCAGTTCAGGCTGTTACTTTTCAGTTGCTCCCAAGTGTTGTTTTGCAGTCATTCGTTTCTGTCTTCCTCCATCTCCTTCTGCTTGGGGTATTCACGGTCAGCTCTTACAGCTGAGGCATTGGGTTTTTCCACTTGTCTGTCCAGCTCATGGCAAGGCTTGGCAAACTTTGCAGGCAGCCACCATGGGCCTGTAGGTAGGAGGACACAAATACACCCCCTCCCACAGGTTATCAGTTCTTGAGAAGTTAGCTTAAAATGTTTCCTTAAAGCAAAGGCATTCTGATGAAAACAGGAATGTGAAGCAGCTGCAGAAGCAAACTGCACGGTGTTAACAGCCAAGGAGTTTGCTGTGTCATTACCCATTTTTTTTCTTTCTCTGCCACCCTGATGCTGCTCGGGTAGCAGCTGGGTTGCAGGCTTCTTTAGACTTTGTGGTGTCTCTACAAACTGCCCCAATACTTCAGTAAATCGAGAGGTGTTTTAACTCTAGCAAATAACTTTTTTAAGTTGCTCACTCCGCTTTGAATGGCTACAAACGCCTGCCTGCTCCTAAGCAGCTACAGCTGCCAGTCCCCAGCAGCAGTCATAAATACCTGCAGGCAGCAGCACTTTCGTATTAACTCTTTCTTGCCTGAAATGTTAGTCTGCTACCCATTAAAAGCTTTTACGTGAGCCCGACAACAAATAAATACACAGAACATTGTCTGCCCTCAACACACACACATGCGTGCATGGGATCCCACAAATACACTCCACACAACTACAATATTTGAAACACAAAATCCAGACAATCATTACTCCCACTACACTGTCCCATGTACAGAACGTGGTTGTAATGGCCCTGTGAAGACAATCAGGAGACCAGCTCCGAGCAGCATCATCGCAGTGCTAGGTGGCAGGCTCAGTCTCAGCAGGCGTCCCCACAGAGGCTCTGCCTCCCTCGCATCGGATGAAGCTTGGGTTTTTATACCAACCAAAATGCATACTCATTCCGACTCAGGTGGCCAGCCTACATCAGAAGAAGTGGCGAGCAGTATCTGTAAGGGTCTGCAAGGGTCAGTAGAAACACTGGTATACTTATATTTGCCAACCTCTAGTACAAAAGTATCACAGAGAGACTATATAAAATTAGTTGTGTATCACCATTTGCCTGATATCTTTGATAAGAGCATACGAGAGACCTTCCCACCGAGGGTTTTGATCTGGCACATGCACCACCAGGAAAGCGCACAATACATCTACATCCCCCACCCATCTTACTTCTCCCTTTACAGCTGCCCATTTATCATGAGAATCTGGGGGATATAAATCAGGCTCCTTTTCCGGATCAATGGGCCTCAGGTCAAAAGGACTATCCAGGTCAGCATCAAAATTATCAGGCATCAGAATCTCAGGAGCAGCAACAGCAGTCTGTGTTCAGGAGTTTCAGCATTATCAAGTGCAATTAAAACATTTCCTCCCGCAGGTTTAAGGTGATCTGAGAGGAGGCTCTTTCTCAGGATTAACAGGACTCGGGTCAAAAGGATTGTCTTCATCCCTGTCCTCAGTCTTTGCAGCCGCAGCAGCGACCGGTGGAGGTTGTGGGGAGGGGGGCACTGGGCTCCACTATCTATCTCATTTTTTATTTCAGCATTTCTAAAATAGTTCTCCAAATGGCTAACCAATTTTTCACAGTGTCATCACCTTTTGTGGTTGCGTCCCACAATTTAACTCCTGCACCATCCTACAGAGACCTCAAATACAGGAGATATTGCTGACTTTAACTCCTTCATTGCTTTCCAATCTAGAGAAGACCACTGAACCTGCCCTGCTTGGGTAACCATTACAAGAAAAGCTTTTGGTATCTCAATAAGCAGTATTTGTCCATCTATTATAGCATCATGAATAACACCCCTCCAGCGCATTGCCGCAGGATGATCTTGAGGTGCAAGTGGAGTCTGCGGTGAAGTTGGTGGTAGTGGTACGCACATAGCAGTGTCAGAGATCTGTAAATTGGCAAGTCTGTCACGCAGTGTCTGTAATTTTTCATCTAAGTCCATTTATCCCACCCTGGAAGATCTTTCGGATGGGGTGTCAGGGGGGGAGAGGCCAGGGGTAGCGAAGGTGGTATCGGCGGATACAAATTTGTATCCCCTGGCCCATCCATCAGTACTGGGTCTTCCCCCTTGGCACTCTGTGGGGGTGGGGAAAGGTCTTTAGTCGCTGTCTCTGGAGCTGTCTCTGCAGCTGTGGTCTGAACGGATGGAGTATTTGAGCATTTTGGCTGAGCTCCCTCTCTAAGTAGGTCCCGAAGTTCTCCTTGGGGTGAGGGCAGCTGGAAAGGGGAGAATGCGGACCACTCAAACATCTGTACTCTAGGCCGAGAGCCCTTCCACAGCGGCTTCACCCCCTGCACCCCTAAGGGAAATTCGTTAGTAGGACTGTACAAAAGAAACGCAAGTGCAGCTTTGGTAACCTGTTTTTCTGCTTGCATTCCTGCGAACATGCCTCTCAGCAGGCGCCATAAAGTAGCAAATGATATAGCCTCTTTTGAACCCAAGGTCACTTCATCCCATAAAACTTCGCCAATTCTTTCCCATACAGCAGGCTTAAATGCATCATGTGCCCCTTCTATCAGATGTTTATCCTTAGTCCACAGGAGCAATTTTCGTAAGATAATATTATCATACTCAATCCCTCTCTTAGAGAGGATATGCTGAAAGAGCTTTAGTATGGCTTCCTCTTCTTTACTAGGCTTATTCCCCATACCGCCTTTCAAGCATTAAAAGACACACACGGCTGCTCACCTTTTCCACTGCAGTGCTTTCCGGGCTCTACTCTGGCCCCAGGCTCTTGGCCCCGTTGAGTCGCTTTCTTTCCTGGCTCTACTCTGGTCCCCGGCCTCTTGGCCCCGTGGTGAGACGACTCCCACCTGGTGATCCGCGGCACCACGCTTCATCGTGACTTCCCTCACGGTCCCGAAGTCACGATTGATCGTGCTTATTATTTTCAATATGAAAAGTAACCAGGTCCCTGTCCATTATGCTCAATATGAATAGTACCCAGGTCCTGGTCCCTGTTCAGCACCATTTGCTGTGAGGACTCAGTCAGGAATCAATATGATTAGACTAAAGCCCATTTATTGATGGCGCAGTTACAGTTTATATACTTTAGGCTTACAGCTCTAGCATTACATGTCTTTCTACGATTGGTTACATACACTTAGCAACAGACATACTATTGGTTAACATGTTTCGTGAGAACCTAACTTGTGGGTTTTGTAAGCAAGCAAGATTTACAGTCCAATTTAGCAACCTTCTTATCTTAGCTCTTCTTATCTTCCAGGCCTGCATTCTTGTTTCATCAGTTATCCAGGAGTTACTTCTTTTCCACTGTCGGCTGCACAGAGGTAACCAGGAGTTACCTCTGCTATATGACCAGCTGCACATAGTTGCTTTCACTGAGAGCAGGCGTATGTAAGAATCTAACAAGATTCTTACATACAAGAAATCATTGACAGATGTGGAAGTAACTTTACAAGAAATCATTGACAAGATGTGGAAGTAACTTTACTGGCAAAAGCCAGGAAACCCCAAGTGTGATGGAATGGGGTTAGATAGGAAGCTTACATGCTGTTCTGTCCCCATGAACAGGTGTTATACATGTGTCAAGTAGATTTGAGCCTGCAATACCTGTGTGTTTTGATGTTGTCATGTTAGTGGTAGGGGTTTTCAGAAGGAATTTGAATACTGTAGCTCGGTTGCACATGATGAAATGTATAAAGCTCAGTCATTTCATCATCAGGTACTGCTGGACAAAACTATGGTTTAGTGATAGTATTTACTTCTTTAAGGAACATTATGTGAAAATTACGGATCTTAATAGTACGTGCAGTAGCCAAATACAAGAGTATTTTTCCTGCAGGGTATACTCACTGTGATAGAAACTTACAAAGTGATTTCTTATCCCTTGCTAGCTCAGATTTGGAAGGGTTTCTGTGTCACTGCACTGGCTGCTGTCCCATACTTGTAATCATGGAGCACCTTTGCTTGTCAGTAGGCTGGCAGTTAGGACATGAAGTCTGTTTGGATGGATAATACTTGCTTCTGCATTGCAATTTCTTTCTAAGGAGTAGTTCTGTGTGGATGAAGTGGAAGAAACTACTTCATTTATGATTTAAGTGAACATGTGATGGTGGTAGCAAATGAGTTAATGGTATCCTTCAAAATATCTGCCTGGTTAAGAGGGCTGCAGATTCAGTTTCCTCATAATTTAATCAGGCTTGTTGCTCTTTGAATGGAAGAGAAGAAAATGCAACTTTCTAACTGTTCATAGGAAAAAGAATGAAATTATTTATTATCTGCTGGGCTTTTTTTTCCCTTTCAGACAGTTATGTCTGGTAGATTGTTAGCAAATCAGTCTAGTCATAGTTCTGCCTGCTTTCTTGCAGTCACACAATAGCTATAGACTAGGCTCTGTATGCAGCTCAGTAGGTAAATAAAAAACCAAAACAAAACACCAACTTTCCACCCTTTCTGTCTTCATTTGGTTTACTAGCCAGTGTGTAGCTCTGGTTAGCTCTTATGCAGTCTGGTTTTCTTCAACTCAATTTTATTGCTGTTGAATTTCCAAGACGCACACCTCTATTTATAATTCTGGGGTTAGAGAATACTACAAAATAGCAATTACATGTTAAAATTGTATTATCTTAGGCTAGGAAAAGCTAAATTTTAAGATACTGATCTTGTTTTCTGGACTTAATCTCTCAGGGGTCAGGTGGTAATTTAGTTTCTTTCTCAAGTTTCCCTCATCACTGCATAAATAAACTGTTTTGCTTTATTCTGTATTGGATGACAGAGCACAGTTACTGAAATGACTAACCTGTTTTTGTAATTTCATTTTGATGTGTTTCCTCTTCCTCCCTAGCAGTAGTGGTATAAACTTCTGCCTTCAAAAACACTCAATGCATTTTCTACCACTGGTCTTCCTACGTCTGATACAGCTTTTGACTGTGCTGTTTATACATGACCTCTCTTTGATAAGCTTGCTATTTAATATTTGAAATTTGAATGAGTCGAGTTGCACAGGAGGGAAGGGACTCAGTGCTGGAAAGCCTGCTGAATTTATTCAGTCACCAATTTGGGCTTTAGTACAAGAGCTAAGTTTAATCTCTTGAGACGGATGATACTGCATGGATGAGGCCGTGAATCCAAGCACCAATACACAGGGCTTAGGCCGTGATAGCTGTAACAAAATAACATGGAATTGAGGTAACTGTAGAATGCTTGTTCTGTCAAATCATTGGTTTGAATATTCCAGAACGTACTGTGTGATTTTTAAACTACTTGTACAGAAGAGTGTTTGTTGAGAACTTGCACAGCTATCCAGGAGGATGTTCAGTAAATCTCTCTCTCCAAGGAGAGATTCTTCTCAGGTACTTTTAACTCTAAAGTATTGTTTAACACTTACTGTGTTCTGAGCCCTATTGCAAAATATTTTATGTATGAAGGATGATGCATGTATTTCATGCACTTTTAATTTGCAGAAAGTCTTGTGGACCTCTCTCGCTCCAAATCTATGAAGTGATTTTTCTTGTAAAGAAAGATTGATGCTTTCGAAATGTGACACATTAAAACATCCTTGCCCATAAAATATCTAAAGCTGAATAGTTATTGTGACATTGTAGCCTAAAAGTAGAATTTCTGAGATTATGGTATTTATAGTGTAGTAAACATTGAGCTTTTGATAGTGGACTTTTTATGTGGATAGGGCTGCTGAAAAGAAGGGGGTATCTCATATACTCTGAGCATGTAAGAAATTTTTGGCAATGACATTGTGGTCTCATACAGTAATCGTAGCATCTGCAACTGTGTGCAGCTAAACAAAACCTGCAGGGGACTTAAGCCTGCCTTCTCCATGTGCCAATGAACTTGTGAGTAAACCTTTGAAGCCAATTCCAATTTGATTTTTATGTAATTTATTTTAAGACAGAAACAGTAATAGATAAACTTGACCAGAAGTGGTCTCCTTATGCAATACTAGAAAATAGGGTAGAGAATTCGCTGATTCAGCAATGCAGTCTGTGCTCTTGCTTCCAGACAAAGGCCTGTCTGCAGAACAGGCATTACATGCTTCAAAGCAAGCAGGCTGCCTCTGCACATGAAAACTCAAATCATTGGAATTTAAGATTGGAGATGAGTGGGAAGGTGTAAGAATTGGGTACTACGCTTGTAAAACTTTAAGTTACTCAGTTTGAAGTAGGCAAATCTTGTGTAACAATGGTAGGGGGGGAGATAAGGATGAAGATCCCAAGCATGCCGGGAGAACTGTTTCTCTGTTTTGTGCCATCAGCATCTTTCAATGTAAAGAACTGGAAAATTGTGTTTGTCTTAGATTGCAGCACCTTTAATCTAAAATGGAGTGTGCAGTTCTGTATGGATGAAAACAGAATGGTGAAGAGTCAACAAATGTTTCTTATTTAATAATATTTTGAGAAGTGTTGTACATGTTAGTGTTTTGGATAGCTGTGCTGAAAAGTGATTGTATGGCAGCTTTGGCCTTTGCACTTCAGTGTAAAAACAGCTGGCTTTATCAGAGCTGCTTTCTAATTATATGTTTTTAGCAATGGTGATGCTTAATTATTAAGCACAATAATGCATCTTTTCTGCTTGAAGAATGTTGTCTTATTTGAAGTCTACTGTTTGGTTTTTATCCATCTGATTCTGGCAGTGTTACAAGAATCTGTGTGCACATTTATAACATTACAAGTCAGGTTTTGAAAGCACTGACAAAATCATCTGCCATTGCCTGGTTCTAGGCATCAGCTCTGACCTATAACCAGGCTCATTAGTTTAATTACAGAACGTAGCAGTTCACAGATGTGGAGGATATTGTATCCTATCTGTATATGTAGATCAGTACCTGAATTGAATGGAGGAAATAAAAACATTCAGTTGTCTCTGCACGTAAGATGCGGTAGCAGAGGAACTGGTTTTATTTAAATCTAGATTTAACTTAAAAAAAATTTTACTGTGGCCTTTAGTTATTCTGAAACACTTTTCTGTAATGTCCTAAGGTCGCTCGCTCTAATTCACCATCTCCCACACACAGTGTATCTTGTACCTGCTCACTCTTGTTAGAAGACTTATGAAAAAGGCTGTAGATGATCAGTGAAAGATCCACAGATTATTGCATTAAAAAGCTTTTGACAGTGGCAGGTATCTGCTACTGAATTGGGGACACAAACTAGCTGGTTTTGAATATGTTCATATTAACAAGGATTCCACTTGTAGGAGGTTTCTGTACAGTGCTGTGTTGTACTGTGTTGGGTGAGTTTGCTTTAAACACAGAGCTTTCTTCTGACAATGATAAGCAGGTTAATGTTTCCTTTACTCCTCGAAATAAATTTCCAGCTTTCCTACTGGATTTCCATCAAGTTATATTAAACATTAGGTTTTAAGGTTAAGTGTAATTTTAAAGCCTTGAGGCTTCACATTAAGCAAGAGAGGTGAAGTGGAGGTTTTGTACATAACACTATTTAGTACTTTCTAAAGGATCTTAGCAGCCTGATGAGCAGATTCTATCGATTGCTCTGAGCAGTATTTTATTTCTTACTACACATTCTAAATGGTTAGTAAACCAGACTAGGGAATCGCATTAATAGCATTAATGAATGTTCACGTCTTTTAACATGGAAAGTATTTGTCTACGATTACTTCAGGTTGTGTAACCAGTCATAAATCTGCAGTGCTAAGATTTGGCACTTAGAATATTCAGAAGAACTTAACAGTTTATTGGAAGCAAGAAGGCTTGAGGTGCAGCTATTTTCATTTCAGGACAGACTTTTTCCCTTCATTGATGAGCAAGATCATCAGTGTCAGCAGAATCAGAGAATCACAGACTGGGTTAGAAGGAACCTTAAAGCTCATCCAACCCCAGCCGCTGCCACGGGCAGGGACACCTTCCACTGGAGCAGGGTGCTCCAAGCCCCATCCAACCTGGCCTTGAACACTGCCAGGGATGAGGCAGCCACAGCTCCTCTGGGCGCCCTCACAGGGAAGAACTTGTGCCTAAGAGCTCATCTCGATCTCCCCTCTGGCAGGTTAAAGCCATTCCCCTTGTCCTGTCCCTGCAGGCACATGTCCAAAGTCCCTCTCCAGGTTTCCTGTGGCCCCTTTAGGCACTGGAGCTGCCCTAAGGTCTCCCCTTCAGGAGCCTTCTCTTCTCCAGGCTGACCCAGCCCGGCTTTCTCAGCCTGTCAAGAAATCTCAGAGATCCTGGTTTGTCCCTAGGATTCCCCGCGATGGATTATTTTCTTGGCCGTCAAACAAAACAGCAGAACGAGCGCTGGATCCTGCCTGTGCTGCCCCTTGCCGCGGGAGGCCGCCACCTCTTTGCGATTGCTGCTCTTTTGGGCAGGACTCTTGCCGGTACATGAGCGGAGTATTCTGTGGGAAGCGAGGTGAGTGGTCTTGCAGGTAGTGAGGGCTTTACAGCTGCACAGCCATCTCGGTGATCTGGGGGTCAAGATAAGCACTGGGCAGCGTTTGCTGTTTTGTTGTTGGACCAAAAATAGCGATGCTGCAAGTAGAGGAAAAAAACTTAACTGTTAATAGATAGAAACACCGTTCTTTGATCTGGAATTTCCCTGAACATGTACTTGAAGATGTTGTTTCCTGATGTGTCTGATAAAATTTGAAGTATCCTCTCTTTACAGGCAGAAGAAAGGCAGTATTAGGTGAGAGATCTCGAGCTACAAGACCAGTAGCATCAGCTAAGAATAAAATTTGGGTGTGCTAGGCACTTGAGAGGTTTATTGTATTTTGAGTACCACTCTTTCTAATGCAGCACTAAAATGCTGAGTTAGTGTCTTGATGAGTGATCCAACGCTTTCTCGCCTCTCAATATTGCGATGGCAAAAAAATAGCCAAACTCAGTGGTAAATTAGGCTTTTCTGGTCTAAATGATAATGGAAGTTGAAACTGATGTCAGACACTGAGCAGGGAAACACCAGCTGTGCTGTTCAGGCTCAAAAAAAATGGTTGTTTGCAAATAGAGGAGTTAAAAATCCATCTTAGCTGTTCAGCTGAAAGCTGGGCTGTCACATAGGGCAGAGCCAAAATGCAGATTCTTTTCTTTAATGAGTCAGTTTCCCTAAAGCTTAGCCCAGTAAAAGGGTAGATCCTGATTAAGCTGTGCTTGCAAAGTCTGCAGCCAAACTCTAACACGGAATCGAATGTGACTTGAAGATTCAATGAGAAAATACCTAGGGCCTAACTAGCTTTTTATTTCTCAAATGTGGATGAAATGCTGCTAATGAAGCACTCTTACCACTAAAAAGCTGCTGGCCAAGAAGAAAGCTTGGCTTTTTATGGTCTTTTATTTCTATGACTTCAAAGCTACGTGAACCTCTAGATTTCCATGGTGATGCTGAACTTACATAAATGTCATTCCAATTCACCACCACCCTAAAGCAAGCCTATTACAAGAGTACTTTGCATGTATGTAACAAATCTTGCTGTTCCCCATGTAAATAATAATGTATTTTTATTAGCAAACCGAAAATTCTGCTGTGCAACTCGCTTTTGGGTGGGGAATAAAACAAATCCCAGCTACACAGCAGCACAGTTGATGCTTAGATTTATTCTGCTGGTGGTTTCACCTCTGGGTACTTGTGGTTGCTTTTCACAACTCTTGGTGACTTAAAGTTCCAGCAAATTTCTTCACCCTTCCTGCACATAACTCGGGCTGGATCAGTTAAATGCACCTTCCTTTAGCACTGGGGAGATGGTCTAAAAACCTGTCACATTGACTCTTGCTGCTGGGTTTGAGGAGGAAGGAGGTTATCTAAGGAAAGAAGCTGAAAGTAAGCCTCCAACATAGGCTCCTGGTGCTCTTGCAGCTTGTCTAAAGCTAATTCAGCAAGTTCCTCCTTCATTTGAGTGTGTTTAGTAGCTAGGAACTACCATGGTGCTTGAATCTCTGTTAACAGCATATTTCAGTTGTACTTGGGAGTACGAGTAGCTTCTGGGGGGAAAAAGTAATGTTGTATTTTAAAATGTGGTCTAATCTAATGTAGAATCCCTTAGCTACCTGGCGACTCTTACTCATGCAGTCAGAGGGGTGCGTTTTGCTTCTGTGAAATAAAACTGTTTATGTCACAAGGAAGTGGGTCCTTTTCCTACCCACATGTAAGGACCCACAACTAACAGAAATACTTTATCGCCCTTTACTGTGCTTGGGCGTCCAAATATGAAACATACGGAACAGAATGTTGCCCTTGCAGTTACCAATAATGACCAATTCTTAGAGGATTGCTTAAAATATTCTTCATAACTTGCTAAAGCAGTGGAGTGTTGGAACAAGAATAAACTATTTCATCCAATAAGGTGTGTAACTTTTATCTCTTGAGATAAGAAAAAGGATGGAGAGTGAACATCCAGTGCTTCTTAAGGTACGGTTTAAATAATCACTGTTACACATGTGCTGGCATGAGCTGAAATAGAAGCATGCAGTGAAAAGCCTCTGGACCGGCTCATTTGGAGCTGTTTTGTCTCTTAATTTGAGGTGATTGCATTTAATTTTGCCCTTGCTCTTTCCCTTGGCTTTAGCTGTGTGCACACCGCTGTGTGCATATGTATGTGCATGTACATACATGTACATGTGTGTTCACATGGAACCTGCAGGTACTTGGTGTTAAGATTCCCGAGATCACCGCTGCAAAAAGCCCGAGGTCAGCAGTGGGTGCAGCCGATGGAGATTTCCGGGAGGAAAATGTGGTGTCTTCATTTGCGGTTGAGCCTCACGCTAATTACCCGCCCAAGAGGTGAATTTAATGGGGGTGTGTGTGTGTGTGTGCGTGTGTGTGTATTCGTTGGTGTGTGCTGCGGTTCAAGCAGCAGCGGGGGCTCCCAACGTCTCTCTCTTGATCCGGCAGCGTTAATTACTTCGTGTTCACCTCACCTGCGCTAATTACCCCTGCCTTTTAACAACGGAAACAGAGCGCAGCACGCGGGTGGGTATCGATCACCCCCTTCCCGCAGCGCCCTGCCACGGTAACCCGAGGGTGCGGGTGGTGCTGGGCACCTGTAATTAAAGGCCTGGAAACCAAAAGCGGGGCCGTTTATGGCGGTTTCGTCCCCCCAACCACACACCGAGCCCGGGCGGCCCCCGCCCGCAGCGTTGCGGGAGCGCTGCCTGTGCCTTTAAGAGGAGCCGCGCCTGTTTGTTGTCCGCCCCGCGCCGCACGCCGGCCGCTCCCATTGGCTGCCGCTGCCCCAGCTGCTGCCTGCGGGGGGCGGGGCCAGCGCCGGTGAGCGCGGGAGGGGCGACGGCGCCCCTGACGGCCTCCCGACCTGATTGGTC
>JAOEHY010007017.1:10978-32494 GCA_025447955.1 Psilopsiagon aurifrons | reverse complement strand
ACCATCTTAAGAACCTGAATGCATACAAGTCCATGGGACCTGATGAAATCCATCCATGGGTCCTGAAGGAGCTGGCATATGAAATTGTTAAGCCACTGTCCATCAGATTTGAATTTGATACAATATTGGATGTGAGATCTTACGTCGAGTAAAGATGGGATTATTAGTATTTATTATATAGATGGTGTTTGTGTGGTGCTTTTTTTTGTGTTCATCACTTCCCTCCTTGCTGTGTCTCTTCTAAATATGATAATAATGGGGTGGTTCAGGAAATTTAGCTTACCTTCACATTATGATTCCAGTAAATAGAGTGTGACTTTTTTTGCTATTATGATTATAGAATTATTTTAGCTCTGTGTTAAGTATATATTTCTTGCATCTCTGCCATTCCTCAGTGGAGAAAATTAGGACAGAAGAATAACCTGTCATTCTGTCTCATGCACTGAAGTGTATCCTGGAGTTTGGCATTTCAATTAAGTATTTGGCTGTTAATTCTGTTTTGTCACACCCAGTACATCGTTCACAGCTGCAAGTCAGAAAATAGTGTTAAGGTCTTCCCTGACAGGAAAACAAATTAGTTGATATAATGAACGTTCTACATACAAATGCTTTATCTGTACAAAGCAGGTTATGAAATCTAAGGCTAAACTGAGCCATATCATATGTATACAGCATAGAAAGTATTCTTATAAGTGATTTATTCTGTTCTTTGCCTGAGAAAATGATCAGGGAACATATCAAAACTTAACTTCTTCCTGGGTTAGATGCTTAGTTATAGAATGCATTTTGAAGTACCTTTAAAAATCGACTAATGGTGACCATATGGTGAAAAGAGAATATAAACATAACAGGAGTGACTGCTGAGAATATCGATTGGCAGATAAATCTGAAAATGTAAATACTATGGGACTCAAACAAAGCCGGAAAATATGTCTTACAGCATTAGCAAGAGAACTTCGGTGGATGTAAATTACAATTTGCTGCATTTTCCCCAGAGAACCATAAAAAATATACTTGAAATCTATGAGATGTTTTATTAAAATGCAGCATATCCCTCTTAAATTAAATTTTGGTATAGGAAAATGTCATTGTGAGCTTTATGCATGACATTTTACTCTAACTCATTCCTAACAGCAGAGACATAAAGCATTTGAAGAGCAGATTCTTCATCCTGGAGTACAGTTTTCAAAAAGGACGAAACACACATTACTGCCTAATTCTGAAATTATGTAAGGTCTTTGTGCAGTGTTTTGCACAAATATTTCCAGAAAATGAAGTCATTACATAAAACAAGAGGGTGTGTGAAGACTCTTTTGGGAATATGGTTTACATGGTAGAGCAGTATAAATTTCTGCTCCCACTCTAGATTCTTTCTGATTAAGTCCCAAGTACTAAAACAGAAGCGTGAGGGCTATTTACTCACCTATGTTATATTTTTACCATGACCATGCTGAATATGCTTGTGATGTTTTGGTACTGCTTGTTTTCTAGTAGAGGGATAGAGTAGTAACTATAATACTAGGATACAGTTATCTTTTCACTCAGGGGAGAAACTTTCCCTGCCCTTGCGAAACCGCAGTTGCTAATCAGCTTCTGTTTGTATTCCTGATAATATCCATAAGTTCTCACGTTGGCAGTGGAAGTGCATTTTGATAACCAGAGGAGATGCTCTAACTTTCTGGTTCTGCTCAGGTTCCTAAAGCCTAGCATTTTTTTTACTTTCAGTTTTGGGTTGGTGGGGTTTTTTTCCCTTCAGATTGCATGTCACTCACAGCTCGCAAAGGTTGACATTTTGGATGTTCTGGGATGAATTCAGAGTTTGTATCTCATCTAGAAAATAAAATGTCTATCACTGGCTCATTCCCTGGCTTTTTCTCTTGGAGACTGCTATTAGTGAAAATACTGGGTAGCTGTGGTGTCCGTGCACTTCCTTGAAATATATTAAACACTCTAAACAGGATGGAAATAACTTGTGGCCTTAAGAGTGTGTGCAGAAAGAAGCCTATCTAAAAGTCTGTACTGCACACTGATTATTTTATTATTATTATTATTATTATTGTTATTTACATCAAAAAGTCATTTTAAGAATTAGTTGCTTTTTACTGAAGATCATAAATTGTCATTAGAATTAACTGTTTTTAAAATTACATGAGTTGCAAGGGTGCAGTAATTTATTTAGAATATTTGCGACTGATAATAATGCAATAACAAGATAACTTTATTCAGACTACAGTCCTTTATGTTCTTAGAAGCATGGACAGAAATTCACATTATATTTCCTTTGGGCTTTCCTGTACTCTTTTGTCTTTAAACTTCTGTCCTTCCTGCTTGTGGTATTGCAGACATGCAAATGGAACTGGTGCATTGATGATAAGAGGAGTGCCCCAGTGTTTTTAGGTTGTTTTACCAGTAGTAATGAATGTAATTTAAAATAATCTATTCCCATTTTTCATGATTAATTGCTAAAAATTACTAATTGCAAAGCAGAAATAGGAAACATTAAACACATTGTAAATAGTTTGTTGAAGTACTTTTTTTTTTTTTCAATCACAAATTGCAGCAGCATCAGGTCAGGTGTGCATTTCCTCTCTTCACCTTAGTGAAACGCTCTGAAACCAAATTATCATGAATTGAATAATAGACTCCAACTTAGCTGAGCACTAGAATTAGAATTAGGCACTTTGGCAGAAGAGCTTAGGTGACTTACAACCCTTCCACTGATGCTTTGAAAAGTCTGATGTCATACTCAACCTCACCTTTAGCCTGTGCTGCACCTCTCTTAAACTCTCAATTTTGCATTTATCCTAAGCATGCAGAAATGGAAAATTGGAAAATCTATGTGATTTGTCTTGTAATAAGAAAATTATTTTGTTACATTTTGCATGATACAAGCTGTCAAATAGAGCTTTCAAGCAGTGAGTACCCATTCATTCAGCTAAACCTCTACAGATTTGAAATTAAAAGTGAAAAATGTAATAGTCAAAGTAAAAAAAAAAAAAAAAGCTACTTCTTTACTTGGTATTTAATATTTAATTCTGTTATGAATTACAAAACTTTATTATTCTTTCAAAATTTCTGCTACTTACACTAGTAAGAATCAATGAACTCCTTGAATTTTTGCAAATTATCCCATGCGTTATGAAAGTTAAGGGTTTTATAAATCATTTTGTTAAAAAACTGCATGTCGCTAATAAGAATTATTTACTATACAGCAAAGGAGAAGTTCTTTGCAAGGCTTGTAGTTCTTAAGTGTACAGATCTCAGATGGCTGATGGTGGCAAAAGCATGCTCAAGTCATCTTTACAATTTGGCAGAAAGATAGGAGGTGTCAGACTCTTCCCAAGGTCCTTGTCTTCAGGAAACTGTAATACAGAGAACACATTGTTTTCTTCCCAAGCAAGTGGTCAAAGGAGGTATAATACAGAAAAGCATTTCCTTTCCTATTAAAAAACCAACAAATTCCTTTCCCCAAACCAACAAATTAAAAATTAAGTAACCAATCAAACTTACAATCAGCATGTATAATGTGCGACTAGATATAAGGGACATGTTGGAGCATAGCTGATGAAGAAGGACTAATCAGTTTTCTGTGGCATTTGAGGGAGGGTCATCCTTGTGAAGAGAAGAAATTACTACTAGTATATTATTCAAGTCCTATGGTATATAATCCAACTTAATTCTCTACCATGCAACAGTGCAAGTTTGGCATTTCACTGCATTCACAGCCATATTTGATAAATCACTTAACATATGTTATTATACAGGTAACTGTAAGCAGGGTAAAGATAGGACAGGATGGTTGCTTTTGCAGCAAATAAGAATTATTTAAGGTTTTTATGACAGGATGATATATGTTCAGGCAACAACAGTTTATTTAGGAGGAGCCAAATGACTGCTAGGTCTCAGTTTTAATCACAGCTGAAGAGTGTTAATACAAAGTGCATAAAACTGACGCTCTCACCCCTTCACTTTACCTTTCTGGGTTTGGGCTGTGTTGTTTTTCCATATTTGCTAGAAAATACTGTTTTCGCTACATTTTGCCTACAAAGCAGAAAAAGAAAAATAGATTTTTGAAATTCTAAGAGATTTGTAACTGAATTACAATTATGTATAGAATAAACCCCTCAGTGTACATTTGGCTTAGTTTAACAAATCACAGCTTAACTTTACATGGAAATAAAGAGGTCTTGTTAATTTCACTGGCATGTAATGCATAACTACTTATGATAGCCTGTCAGAACCATTACTGAAAATTAAGTGGGTTCAACTGGAAAGCAAGCTAGGGTTGCACAGGTAGCTCACCTAGTCAGCACTAGTTAAAATAGAAGCTTAACAGTTTCAGTTGTTATATATATATTTGTATATATTTTTACATCTCTGTGCACAATGTAAGCAGTGGTATTCATAGGCATTAAAAGGTTGGACTTCATAGTAGGGCCGTATCCTCGGACTTCATAGTAGGGCCATATCCTCGGACTTCATAGTAGGGCCGTATCCTCATATATGAGGACATTTTATACTCCCTTGGAGGATGCTAATAAACTATGCAGAAGTAAGTTTAGTAAGACTACTTGCCTTTTAAATTTAGTCATATTATAGTCATAAGAACTTTTCTGTGGATTTTTGTTAGAAAGTATATTTTTTCAGTGTCTCCTGAATAGACAATGTACACTGATACAGCTGCAGCTGAGTATAATCAAAGTTTGCTAAGGGAAGGTGACCTTAGGAACCCAGGCATGGCTCAAGCTTTGGCTTTTGTTTGAAACCCACTGATTATGAGACAGCACATTGTTATGACAACTACAGCTTTATCAAAAATCAAATCTAACTGCTCTTTCTGTTACAATTTCTCAAAAGGACTGAGCCAGCCAATTTAAAAGCTCAGCTGGAAGTATTATCTGCTGGCTCTTCTGCTTTCTGTGGAAATGTAAGGGTGGATTACTCATCCAATAAAATCTAACTTATGATAGATGCTGTCTTCTGACCACATGCTCTCTGTTCTTCCTGGTCTGGTAAGCTTGACTAGAAGCTGATTGCTAATCAAGATGGTTCACTTCACCTCCCTTTTGTCAGCATACAAAAGCTCATGCTAGGAAAGCTTTCAGAGGTAATTCAGAAAAATAGATCATCAAAAGGAGAACACAGTGAATAAATATTTCATTGCACTGTGTAAGCCCATTGTTTCAAATAGCAAAACAAACAGCTTAGTCTGTTTTCTTTGCATATTTTAATTACTCATTTATTTTGTATAGACAATATGCCTTATATGCAAGTATCATCCCAACATTTGGGATGATTTGTGCAGTATTTTGATGCATACAAGTTCCTTGACCATTTCATGTTTTGGTAGCTGCTCCCCAGAATTCAGTGATATGTTATCTTAATGCATTAATGTACTCTCACTACAGCATCCTTTTCCATTAAGGATTATTATGGGTATAGCAATTTGTCCGATTATGGAATTTAAATGTGGCCATGGGCTTGGCAATGGTGGGACTCCCCAGGGTTATACAGTTCTGCCATCCCAGATGTTATGGTAGATGTTTGAAAAACTTTTCCCCTGGTTTACAGTACTAGGAATTTCGCTCTCAAATTTGGAATCATCTTTACAGGGGAGAGTTATATTGACAAAGGCAGACAGTAAATACACACACGGAACTTACGTGATGCATAGTATCGACATTTTGAAGCCCTGTGGGAGACTATTGTGTGACACGATCCAATTAGATCATAAGTACATATTTTGGATCATCTATTTCCCAAGAATTTAAAAGCAAAGTGTCGCACAGTGAGTTACCTTACAGCAGTTGTAATCTGCACATGACAGTAGCAGCTATGTGAAAGAATGGAATCCAAGTGATTATTACTGCCTATAGAACAACGGCTTCTACTTACCAGCTACCTGTTCAACCAGAGGAGAGTCAAGTCTTCTAGCTGTTTAAAGACAGAAGTTCCAAGTTGCGACTTTTTTTTCCTAGAGGAAAACACACAGTATTTGCACACACATTCTCCTTTTCCACATTTTTATCAGATGTGTTGAACATTTTTACAATGTTCCTACAAGCAAGCCACTAGGCATAAATAAATTTGAAGTTAACTATGGGCTTTCTTCTCATGAATCTGGAGTAAGAATAATTAAATGGCCCTGTAATTAATTAATAATTAATAATTAATAGCCCTGTACCTACACAAGGTAGAGTTAGATGCCTACATGCAGCATTTGTGATTAAATACCTGCACAACTATATATACTGTGATCATATACTGTGAGAGTTGTCTTGTCCTAGCACTGAGAACTGGAGCCATGGCTTCTTTCAAAGGTTACAGTTATTTTCAATTGTAAACATTAGATTTTAATTTATGTATTCATGTTTTTAAAATATTTTGCTGTTTTCTAAATACATTTTATACTTCACATGTTGTATATTGACTTTAATATTTTCACCTCTTGCAGTAATTTTTAATGAAAAGGGGAAATGGCTTTAAGTCAGAAGAGGAGTAGATTATATTAGATATTAGGAAGAAGTTACTTATTCTCAGAATGGTGAGGCATGGGAACAGGTTGCCCAGGGAAGTTGTGGATGCCCCATCCCTGGAATTTTTCAAGACCAGGTTGGATGGGGCTTTGAGCAATGATCTACTGGAAGGTGTTCTTGTGCATGGAAGGGACTTGGAACTAGATGACTTTAAAGGTCTCTTCCAACCTATTCTATGAAATTGGATCTTTGAGCAATTATTTGCTTTCACTTCCATTCTGTGATCATGATTTTAAGATTTTTTTCCTGTGCTCTTTCCCAACTGTCTTGTAAGTTATTTTAGGCTTTTACTGAACTGAGAGGTATTTCTGATTTTACTTTTTAGGAAGACATTCAATCATTTGAGCTCATTGCTTATTTTATGTCTATTTTTATAAATTTATATTATAGCTACAGTAATTCCAGACAAGCTACGGGTCTGTACAAAACCATTTGAATTTCAAAATTTACTCCAAACATATAATTGTAGCTGTTTAAGCATAAACAATTAGAAATTGACAATTTTTTTTCTGGAGGTTTATTTCAATTAATGTTATTTTGTTGATAACAGAACCCTTGTAAAAACTCCTATAGAATACTCATTCAAGCGTGAAAGCTGCAGTTCTTTTCTAAACATGAAAAATCATTAGAATCAGTTGCTTATTTGTTTGTATCTATAAATCATCAGGAAAATGTTTTACTTGAGCAAAAGGGATAGAAAGACAAACATCTACATTTTACATCTTAGAAAAGATGAGATGGCTCTCACATCCATGCCAGCTGACTCAACAAAATTTTAACTAAACTCTGAATGATTTTTTAAGCACCTCAAAGCCTTAATTGTTGCTTAGATTTTGGTAAGAGGTATAGGTAATCTTTTCTACTGAGATTTTCAAAGATGAATTTTATCTAATGGAATTAAACATTATTGTGCTTATATTTTCAGTAGCTTTGAAACACACAGCTTTTGCTTTGCAGTTTTCCGGTCCAGCTGTTTTTATGTTTGTTTCAGGATTCCTGACCAAAGGATAGTATCAACTTTGTGTCATGACAAAGGCGGCATATGAAGTATGTTCTATGTAAGTAACTGTAGTATTTCTGCTTAAAGGTGAAGAGTTCTACCTTCTCTAAATGTTTATGATAACAAACACAGGAATTTCTTGGTGCCCACCAGGGTAAGCTGACACATTTGTTCTTATCATGTACTACAAGTATGTTCTCCAGGCCACTTTAGAAACATTTGCTTGCTTGCTGAGTGGATGGAAATAGGATTCTGTGGGCGTTTGAGGAGCTCTCCAAATTTGAGGAGCTTTAATGTTCATGTAACTTAGTCACTCAAGAACTGATACAAAGGTGTTCTGTTCAATAGCACCATATTTTTGGCTTTGCCTGCTTTCATTTTACTAAATATTGGTTTAATGTGAGTTGTGGCATACATCCAGTACTTCTAAGAAAACATTTTCTTCCTAATAAGTTTTTGGTGCATATAAAGCTTGTTTCCTTTCAGAAAGTCATCAGATCCTAATTTGGTGGAAGGCATCATAGCAGTTTCAGCGTGGTCTGAATTTCAGAAAGAACAAATCCTCTGAACATAAAACAGTCCAAATACACATTATTCATTCATGTTATTCCAGATTCCAAATATTTTATGGTAAAATATTAAATATACTATAAAATAAATATACTACAAAATATAAACTAGTTCAGTTTTAACATGTATGGTGGGATTTGCCTATTCAGAATACCAAGTGACCAACTTGATGGATTAATTTCGGAGACTTCCACCAGATAAAAAAATCCAGCAACTTAATCGAATTCCATAAACACGATACTTTTTCCAAACTATATTGCTAAAGTATATATGCAGCTTAAGGGTGCATTCCATCAAAATAAAAAAAATCCTTCACATTTGAAACATGTTATATTCTCTTTGCCATTTTATCATCCAGTTTGGATGAACTTTCTTTCAACATGCATGACTCCCTATCCAGATTCAAAAACTATTTCTGAAATTCTTCAAATCATCTTCTACCGCGTTCCCTTATTTTGCCTTGCCTCATGAACAATATACAATACCATATATATATTTTTGGCTACTACCTCTACAGCTTGCTCCTCTTTTGATACTAAGGGGCGTCATATTCTGAAGTACAAACCATTTTTTGAGCCAGTGACTATCCAGGGACAGTTTCTACTCCCACTAACTGTCGTTGCATTGTGCAAGAATTTGTAACAAATAGTGTTGTGGTAGCAGCATAATGAAAAATGACTGAAAGATATCCAGCAGTGGAAATCTTCATTTTCTTCCCACTTTTAATATCTTCTTAAAAGTTCACTGCAATAATATAAGCATGTGTGTTGAAAAGACTGGGAATAGAATGCACTCTTTTCCACCATTACCCCTAACTGGAAACATTTCTTCTCCCCTGTTGGCATTTACAGTGTAATGGGTTGTTGATGGTAGACACTCATAAGGAGTTTGAGCTTGCAAAGCTGTAAATAGTACTGGATGCTTATGAGTATTCAGTGAGTTTCATAGGGCCAGTACTTGCACTCCACTGCCATAACTCATGAAACCATTATCAAGAATATTTAACAGTTAGGTTTAGTTAGGTGGAAATCAGATTGTGATCTGAAGAGCACTTGAAGGCCAAGGTATTGGGAGGTGTCTGTGAAGGTATTGTAAAACCAGCCTGGATATTGCTTTGCACTTGGGTATTCTTTCATGGCTTCTGGAAGAAAAATGGTGAGGCTTCTCATACATAATTGGTAGCCAGAGATTTTACTGATCAGAGTTGCTTACACTTGGCCTCCATGAGGTGGAACTGAAAACTTAAAGATTACACATAGAATCATAGAATAGTTAAGTGTTGGAAAGGACCTTAAGATCATCTAGTTCCAACCCCCCTGCCATGGGCAGGGGCACCTCCCATGAAACCATGCCACCCAAGGATTCCTTTACCCATAGCTATCTATTAATTCCCAAACAGTTTTATGCTGTGTCTGAGGATTTTGATCTATGCTGATGTGGACCTTGTGTGTTATTTCAGGGCTACAAGTGCACTCTGTTTTCACCATTCTTGGAAAGCACTCAGTACATCAACATACACAGTGTATTTGTCCAGTGGAGTTACTCATCTAGAGTTTATCATATGAATAGCTGTAATTTCTAAACTTTGCTGTTCTCATCCTCTGATTTATTTCCAGGTGTAGCCCAGTTCATTTACTGCATAGAAAGTCTTTGATTAAAGTAGTTAAGATATCCTGCCCAAGTTATCACACTTGTCCTGAAGATAAGTTTATACATTCGTGCCACTAGAAAAAAATTGTCTCTGGGAATTACTTCGTCTTCTGGACCTTATATTCTAGAGCTCAACAGACTTCAGATCATCTTTAAGGACATCTAATCTGTCACTTAGATTGATTTTCAATCATTTAACCAGGAAGAGTTAAGGAAGGTGAGAGTCTTATTGTCAGTGAATTTTCCAAATGGTGTAAGATGATCATTGATCATGGGTTCAGTAAGCTGAGCCAATTAGAATCTTTATGTGAGTAAAAAATAATATAAAAATGTTTCTGAATTCCTAATTAGTTATACAGAAAGGAAACTGCATTCTGTTTTCTCTTAGAAAATGTCTAGCCTTAGCTTGACAAATACTTCTGCTCACAATTTTCTTATGGCACTGTTCGATCCATTTCGAATCTCTTCCGAGAATGTTAATATATTTATTGTCAAGCATTGCTGGGGAGGGAGAAAAGAGGGAAGGATGAAGAAACCTCAACCAGAAATTGATATTCATAGTTAAATGATGTGATTTATTCTTGTAACCAAAGGATGTGGATCTGTTCAAGATTCTCTACTTGGTGACCATGAGAATTGGGAGGAAAGAAATATTCAGAAGACCTATGGATTGCTATCTGTGCCTTAAATTATAGCAACTCAAATTTCATCAGTTACTGAAAGCTAATTTTTCCCAGGAGTGAGAAGGACTTATATTTTTCATTCAGTTGCAAAAGTGTCATGATCAGTTTGAGTCTTGGATAGGGTATTGTCTGAACAAGGACTTTATGATATGTATCAGTTGTGTACAGGCCACATTTGAGATCAGGTCTTCATTTTAAAGTCAAGAGGATACAATTGCCTACTGTAGTTAAGTGTTTTCAAAACCTCATAGGACAGCTCTAGGCACCTTCAAATATCTAAATACTTTTGCAATGGGACTAAAGGTGTTTATGTGGCTCTAAGTGAAGTTGGGGGCAGAGCTAGGAACAGATCCAAGATCATTCAAGGCTCAGATCAGAGCATCAGTAGAAGTCATCCTTCCTCCTGAAATTTCTCTCAACTGTGCCGCAATTCTGTGCTCAATTCATTCATTTTTTAAAACAGGTACTATCTACCTTAGAGTGAATTTAAGATTTAATATCTTATTATTTATTGACCACATTGAGATCATCATAAAAAAAAATACTATGTGGCCTTGAGTATGCCCGTAAACTTATTTGAAACCAACATGGTTTTATGACTTTGCATGGTTACTCTCATTTTCTCCAGTGCGAGAGCAATTTCATACCCAGTAGATCTACAGTGTTTTCAAGCAGCTGTGCACTCTGCTGACAATATTTGTGAACAAAAAGGTACAGTAGAGAACGTTTCTTCAGACAAGACAGTCTAGTGACACAGTAATATTTTTCAGCAAGTACTTATTCTTAGGCAGGGCAGACTTACACAGAGAACATCCGCGCTTTAAAAAAAATGCCTAATTTCCTCCTTATTTTACAAGTGGTTCAGAGTGTTTCACCTCCCATTTTCATGCTTTCAATGTTAATTTGAATGCCCTTGATAGTCCTTTCAGTATTTCAAATCTTCTTTAAAAAAATTTAAGTCTTTGAAAGAGCATAGTTTACTACAGTTTTCTCAGGACAAGCCTTTTGTTTAGAGAAAATTAAAGAAAATTAGACATAATCAGGTACTGACTGTAGGGAATCCATAATAAATGTTACTGAAACCGCAATATGCATTGCAGGTTCATTCATTGTGATAATAGCAATCTGAAAGATATACATAATATCCAAAAGCCTCTGTTGCCAGGGTCAGGTGATATTCCAGATAATTTTTTTTTTTTTATTAATGAGTCAATCTGAATGCCTAAAGCAAGAATAAAGCAATTGTTTCCCTGCAGAATTAAGCATTCCAGTGTAAGCTCTCCAGGGCAATATTTAAGTCCTGTTATTTAAGTCCTGTTGCTCCAGGGACAGCGAAGAGACCTCTCTGGTTTTCTAGAGAAAATAATGCCTTAAATAGACTCATGAAATTGTTGAATGAATCATAAAAAGGTTTTCAGAACAGGACTGAGATACCCGAGATCCTCATTTAAAAAAAGACAAACATTGCAAAGGCATCAAATATGGGAAGTTTTGGATTGAAATCAGTTTAATAAAGATAAAACATCCAAACCATTATATATAAAGATTTATTTGATGTGACATGCATTTTTTATGGTAGACATTTTAATAAGTATATAGAAGTTATACATTACATGAAGATACATTTAGAAGTCTGAAGAAGCAGTAAAATGTTACATATGTACATTTGGGGAGAACTTATTTTTTCTTTAATAGACTAAGTTGTGCATTTCCTTCAGCATTAGAAGAAATTGTGGTTTCACTGTTAATCTCAAGTGGAATTGGATCAAGCCTGCCAGCCATTCCGCACTCAGATTCCTGGCTGCTTCCATGCCATATGAGGTTATTGCCTGATGATTGCAGAGTTTGAGGCTACGAGGACCATATGGAGTCTTTTGCAGCCTGGGCAGAATCTGCTCAGCTTGCTAACACCTCCTCTTTTTTTCCCAGATACTTGCTTGATTAAGAGAGTGGTTTTATGGCATTAAGATTATGTGGTTAGGTGGAATATGGAAGTTTCCCTGTGGAGAATGTGAACATCTGATCCTTGTTTCATCTGAAAACATCCTTTGAATTTCTTCTGTAGCATGACTGAACAATAATATTGATATAAAAGTGTGGGCATTATTTTAAACCAATATTTCCTTTCTCCTTCTCCCTGTTTTCAGATACATTCGAAACCTGTGAATGAGAAAGCTGGATATTTTTAGAGGTAAATTTACGTTTTGAAGTAGGATATTATGGGATTTCAGTGCACTCTAAGGGATTACAGAAGCACAGACTTGTAGTGCTGAATTAAAGTGCCAGCTCTATTGTCTTCTGATCAATCAGATCCATTAAAGAATCCAGAGCGACTGACAAAAAAAGGGAAGAAAGTCATCTAAAGAGCAACACTGTAAATGCAGCAGTCATGATGCTTTAAGTATAAAGTGTGTGAGAAGAGCTGCAGAAAAATAGCTGGAAGAAAACACAGCCCATAAAGAAATAAAATACCCAGAAACTGTATTTTTCCATGGACTGCCATATGCCATACCAATAAGCAATACATTATTTTTTTCCAGGAATGCTACTTATGTTATAAAATATTAAGTAATGCGGAATGGTTTGATAGAGATGAAACAAATGTTTAGTGAGACAAAGGATAGTAATGAAGAGTATATTATGTTGATATTTTAATAGCGCATGAGTGATGAGATATACTAAGGACATCATAGCACATATTTGCTGGTGGATGCTTCATCTTTTTCTTTTTTAGTGAAGAGAATGTATCTGGATGACTCCTGAATGTACTTGTCAGTGCTTAACTCTCTACCTCTTCTAAGCATCAGTAACAAAATTCTCTGTCCTTGACTTTTCTACACATTTTTCATTTAATCGCTTTGCAGGAAAAAGAGATGGGATGGAGTGACAGGAGAGAACAGAAATGAAAGGGAAAGATAAAAGAAAAAGAGATGGTATATTTCACAGATATTGAGAACCAGATTTTTTTCATGTTTCTGCCACTAAATTGAAGCATTACTTTGGGCAAGTCAGCTAAAGTTTTGGGCTCTATTATGCTGGATCCTGTATCTTGTGGATCGTTTGTCTCTACATACAAGTACAGAAAGGATGTAAATTTCTTAAAATTCTTATTTATAAGTAGTGATTTAAACTAAAGTCTCTCCAATGGCTGCCCTTGTAGGTTAAAATTAAACTCTTGGATTCTGATCCAGCAAGGTCCTGAGTTAAACAGCTGTCTTCAAGAGCTGGTTTCAAAGGGTCCATGTTCAAAATTAGAGGTATGCTCAAATGAATGGCTGCATGACAGCCTCACTACGGGTAGTAGCCTGGACACACATTCTTTCAGTATTAGCAAATATTAGGCGCTGACATACTACCATTAAGGTAAATGGAAAATAATGTTTGACTTGCGTGGTCTCTAATGGCCAAAGTAGTATACAAGCTAATTAGGAAGTGCTTAATAGCTTCAGGATTTAGTGAATTGCATTTTTAATAGTTATTTTTTTTTAGAATTAAAGCATTTGCTTCCACCTTGCATTTAAAAAAAAAAAAAACAAAACAACCAAACAAAAGCCTAATACTGTGAAAATACCTTTATAATTCATCTTCGCAACAATACCAGAAAGGAGGAAAAAGACACTAAAAAATTAGACACAATGAGGTATGTTGGATAAGATTTTAAAAGCTTTGCCAGTAAGGAAGAACTGAAAATCCTGCGCTTGATACTTAATGATAGAATAATATTGACTCAAGTGGTGGAATTAATTTTGCAATGTATTTGTGATATTGTTACTAGGAAAAGATTCCTGGTCTTTCCTGGATCTTCATTACCATGGTAGCTTTCTCTATTATGCATGTAGGATTGTTCTGAATTGTATGAGATATGAATTTGGCTGAGGATGAATAAGCAGATGCAGTCTGCAAGAGCTCTGCTTGTGACTTCTACAGGAGGTCACAGAAAAAGAGAATATCTGATCAATCATCCTGTCCCAAAACAGCCATAGGAAATCATTGCTTCTGGTACGTCTGGGCTGACAGATGTCTATCTGGTCATTGTGTACTACTATTCAAACATCTTTGAAATTCTCAAGATACAGACATGAGAAGCAACACAAAATGTTTGACAAAGTGACACTGTTTTGCAAGATGCAGAATAGCTGAGAAAGTTATATGAAAAAAAAGAGACTTCAATATGAATCATTTTTTCTTGAAGGTTTGACTTTTAACATGTAGAATACTTCAGCCTGTTACAGACAAACAGAATGATGCACTGCTTGATGCTGGCTACACAGAATAAACTCGGAAAGCAAAGCACAGCAGCAAAGATCTATATCTGACTTTATGTGACACAATCCTCATTTTGAAGTAACTGACTCTGTATCATGTCTACATCTAGACAAACGATTGCAGTGAATCAGCTGCTGGTTTTAGATACCTCTTTTCATCCTCTAATAAATTGTTTGGATGTTGTTCAGAACCTCTATGTAGCCAAACATAATTTTCTAAATCTAGGTAGAGGACTGGTCTTGACATGCAGCATGGTTCTGACTTTTGTAATAACAGGAACTATGGTGCCATAGTGACTATATTACAGGTTTCATGACCTTAAAGCCCCTAGATCTGCTGTACTGCCACTTAGCATTCCAAGATGCCTTTACAACAGTAGGTACTAATCTGCATTTTGCACCCTAGAAAACTCAGTACAGAGGGGGCTTAAACGAAATGTCTCAGCATTATCCCTTGATGGCGGAACTGGAATATTTTTTTTCCTACAGTAAGTTTACAGTTTAAACCCGAAATACAAACACCTGTTAATGACTGCGAAGGAAATACTGTTAACTCAAATATTAAATTTCTGTAACTTGAAAGATAATGCTGTAAGTTGTGAGGCCACGACAAGCTAGGAAACTGGTTATTTGTGTGTTTACTCTTGCCCTCACTCCCTATGTCATTTATTTAGCTATGTTAATAATGGAGAATTTTTTCAGGACATATTTCTTTTAAATGCCAAGGAACAGCCATGAGCTCACGTGTACTTTCAGTAGTCATTTTCTCCTGTTGGACAGTAGGCTTAAAATGTCAGGACAGAAAAAAATAACTGTATTTTTTCTTTTAAAGTCTCCACTGTATTTTTTTTTTTTTTTTTTTGCAAAGTGTAACAGAAGAATGATTTTAATCTACATAGCAAGGCCTACATTAAAAAGCTGAATTACTCTTGCTGTTAGTAGGCCTCATGTGAATGGATAATTTTTCTTCTTAATGTATACTCTTAAAGACATTTGATCTCTCCTTTCCCACTTTCCCTACATAGATGCCACTGGGAACAGATTATGGCTAGAATAAGCATTTGAATGAATTCTTGTTTGCCTTTACTAAAAGCCCTACAGATTTTTCCATTATTTCTTCTTTCCCTCTCATCCCTCTTCTGCTTGCACTGAATGATAGTTGTAAAGAACCTTCCTAGCATGATCGATCCATTCTGTGTAATGATTGAATTAATTATGTAAGATATAATTTTAAGTAAAAGAGTCCTGAGCAATGCTTAATTTGTGAGTTCCCTAGAGGTCTGGGCAAAGAATAGGGCCTGAACTGTTCAAACAGGGGTATCAAAACAAAGAGTGAGAACTCAGATCCAGCACACTTCACACAGCTTGAATTTAGATAATTACCAAAACAACAACAAAAAGCAGAGGCATGAAAGACTGCTGACTTTCCTGGATGAGTAGAAAACATCCCCAATAGAGACGAAGGATCATTAATGCAGTAATGGCTATCTGGAAAAAAACAAAAACCAAACCAAACAAGCAAACAAAACCAAAACCCAAAGCAAACAAAAAATCCCACTAAAATAAAAAACACCCTACCCCCCGATTATGGCAAATCTGAACTTTTGGTGACCCCTTTTGTAACAAGGGGTTTGATCCTTTTTTTTTAAAATTGTAAACTCCATAAAATCTACATAGCTGCAGCTGGAAACTTTTTAATCTGGAACAAAAGCTTATATGCTACCATGCAATGGTAACATGGCAATGTATAAACTTTATTTCCAGATGGTCAGCCATTTAAGAATTTTTCCAAATCCTTTTCAAACACCTGCATAGTCAAATTAAATGAGTATAATAGTGGAGAAAGAACCACTTAAATTCTGATACTGAGATTGGAATTTGATGGAAAAAATACATTTGAAACAGGAGTACTAATCGCTGGCTCTATTACAGAACAATTACTGAGAGAGGACACCTTATGGCGTTTGGTGGTTAAGTGCACAGGCCTGTAAAAAGAGGGGGTTTTACTAGTAGCTGCTGCTTTGTGATGAAAGTAATAAGAGTTCTATGAGGCTCTTCTCTGAAAAGAGCAGATTACAGTCTGGTGAAGTCAGTTTGTAATCAAAATATAAATTATCAATAAACAACTTCCTACTGTTTTCTATTTGGGCTTGTTTTTTGAAAATTAAAATTTCTTATCACCATTTGATTCTTACACTAATTTTCATAAAATTTAAAGTTCTTTTTGCAGCTCAGGAATAATTCCTCCTTGAGCAAGAATTCACAATCATGGTTCTGATGTTGCTTAGCTTTTTCAGTCAACATCACATCTCATTGTCCAAACATCTTTTGTTTATGTTTTCTGTGATTTTTTTTTTCTCCGTTCAACACAGAAATACCTATGTACAAGGTAATCAACGTTTAAATGGTGACTCTTATTTTGAGAATCCTTCAGAGTGACTCTTAAGATTACGGCTAGTTCAAACTGATAAGGTATAGGTTTTTGAGTTGAGCATTTAATATCATAAGATATTGACGTACTTGAAGTTCTCCTTTAGGTGCTACTTCACCCAAACATGGTATTTGAAGTCTATATGTACAGTATTCTCTCTTGAGTAGCCAAGGATTCATGTCTGGTTTTGTAGATGGGGCCGCCTATAATATTTAACTTCATTTTAATATCAGTTTGTCTTCTGAGTGAAGATGAATTTAAGCAGAAGATCTCAAAAGCATGAGAGAAGGTTATCTTAGCCTATGATCAGTTTTACTCATATTTTGGCCAAAAAAAAAATCACAAAGATATTTTTTTAAATGGATACACAACTCCCTCTGTGCTTACAAAGTAAAGACTTATTAGCTTCAGTTACAAAATTAATGCTGAAGGGTGAGAATCTTCATGTGAATACAGAAATACAGGAAAAGAATGCTCCAGGGAGTCTTGAGGATTTTCACAAAAAATGCATAAGAGAAAAACAAAATCGAGGAGCTCATATTGTAAATGTGTTCTTTTGAGAATTGGATCATGGAAGGAATGTTTGCTGGGAGTCTCTAAATCTCAGTCTTACTCATCAACTTATGAAAAATGATGGTGTTTTAAAAGCCTGACTGTTTCTTAAAGATGTGTAAGGCCAGAAAATAATTTTGTGAATCATGATAAGTAATGGCAAGTAGCATCAGGCTAGCACTTTGTTGGAACTTGTTTTATTTTTTACAGCTATGTTAACAGCATGGGTGGTAATCTCAAGTTCACGCTTTTGATTCAGACCTAGATTTCCTCAAGTTACATATCCGTAAACTGCAGAAAGAGTACTTCATTTCTTCCTACAATTTTTGACTGTGGGAAATTAATCCAAACAAACAGATTAGCGTAAGAGTCTCATTGCAGTGAATGTAGTTAATGAATGCGACAATAAACTGAAGCACATCTAATCAAAATGAAATTAAATTATTCTTACAAAATGATAGTGTATATGAAAAATTTTTAAATGGAATGACATCAAATATTTATTTAACTTAAAATGCAGGGGGAATTTCCCTTGGAGCATGGTCAAAAATAGAGGCTTTATGTTTTATTATTCACTCTCACATGAAGAGTGTAAAAACTCAGTCACCCTTTTGTTTTATTGATAGTCAGAATTCCATTAGAGCTGGTCAGGTTGGAAGGAAGAAGAAACATGCCAGCTTTTTATCTCTGCTTACATACTTCTTGCAAGTAAAAGCATGAAATGGGATTCTGAAAACCTCCTTGGATATCTTCTCTAAGACTGATGTCAGGGTTCTAGTATGCCTTTTGACAATTTCAGCTGCTAATCTACTCAATGTGATAGTTACAGTTACAAACTACTGTTTATACGTTTTGCCTATTATGTCAACTGCACACACATGCACATATTTCTGCCTGTCATTTGATATGTTTTTTTCCTGACAAATCTGGCATTTCATTGGGAAGAAAAGGCATTCAAATCCTGATAAAATGAGGCAGTTCAGGTAAAAATGTTTTTTGTAGCTCTGGTACTTTTCTTCTCATCACGGTGTACTATGTACAGAAATAGATATGTTAGTGACGCTGCTGAGGTTGTGTAGTCAGACAGCAGGGATTTATTGCTGCTCTGGTGCTATTGAGTACTTGTTTTACAGTATAGTATGATTCAGGATCAGTCAGTCTCTCCTCTAAGACATCAAAGTTTAATATAAATGCTCATGTTTAATTTTTCCTTAGATGGCTAATCTAACACAGCTAATACAGCTTTACAGTTTGGACATTATTACCAGTGAATACCTGTGATCTCTAGAAGAGTGTTTAAAGAATTTTCAGGCTTAGAAAAAAATTAAACTTCTAATCTTTGGGTCATGGCACAATCAAATATTCAAAATGCATTTTTATGTTTAAATATATGAATACATAATTGCTGAAACTTGCATATACATTTATTTATGAATGTATCTAAAGTATCACAAAAGAAGTGTCAACTCAGTGTGCTACTTTCACATGATTTTGACAGATATTTGAAATCCAGATTTCTTTGAGCATGGTAAGAACTATGCTCATAGTAAGCTATTTGCAGCTTGTCTAAAATAATATTAATAGATAAAAATACATCATGTTCTGAATACTCAAACAAAAGAATAATCAAGAACAATGTGTAATCAAAGAACAGTGGATGAAAGCCTGAAACTTAAGTCAAGAGGAATTGTGTTGTTGTCTTCAATGAAGCCAATATTTTACCTGATACACTGAAGTTCCAACCCTTATAAAAATGCAATATGTGGTAGGTCATTAATCATAATCACATAGCGTTACACTAGTACAAAGCTGGACATTAAATTCTGATATAAAAAGTTATGGTTTTCTCTGTACTCAAGGGAGGATGTTGGTGATAGTACTCACACAAAAATGAAATTCAAATAAGGCATCTTATTTGAGATGGAAAATATATGCTGATTGCAGCAAGAAGTACTTGGGGTTTTCTTTTTTGAGAGAAATGTAGTTATGAGGCACAGCCTAAGCCAAAGCCTAAAAACATTCCCTTGATGGCTTTATGTTTTCTTCAGATGCCCTACAGCTTTTCTATCAACAGACATTACTTCAAGGTTAAGACACATACAGTATTAGCTATGAAATTAATATGGATGATTTGAAACATAAAGGTTATTTTAAATTACCACAGCTCACAAACATGTTGAATCTAAAATTGAAAGTGTGCACTTTTGCAAAAGGACAATGAAATGTTCTTAATAATTTGGAAGCATTTTATGTTGATAACCAAAATATCACAAATGAATATTAATTAACTTTGGAATCATTTGGTTCATTCTTCATCTTCCTTTCCAAATTTTTGAGGTACAAACTTGGTGATGTTCAGTTTCAAGAAAACACTTAAAAATGCTTTATTGAACGCTGACAGTAAGTACAATGTTTCTGTACATACCAAACTATAGAGTGAGAGGAATAATAATAATAATAATAATAAAAGAATCTGTGGGAAATGAAGATATTTGGTATCTTACTATTTTTTGTGACTGAATTTTTAATATACTACTTTTCAAATAAGTAGTCTATAATCACTTTTACTATTAAACAGATTCTTAGATAGTGTGATAATCAGAAGGATACAATTATCAAGGATAATAGTCTGAATTTTAAAATATGATTATGGCTTACATAGCATTTTTAGTAAGATAAACGTAAAGGAAGAGAAAATATGGTTATACTTTGCAGGTTGAAAAGTTTCCTGGAGAAAATATTGCTCCTATTGAAGTGGGATGGGGTAAGTATAGTGTGAATGTAGAAGGAAGTTCTTCACTCAGTTTTAACTATTTACAGTATTCAAAATTTTTTATAATATTCATATATAACAATCACATTCACTGAAAAAAATATTCAAGAAATATACAAAATGTGAATTGTATTTTTTCATACAGCTTGAAAATGTTAGGTCACTTTGGAACTGCTGCCAGAAACATGAGAAGTTTGTGTCAGTTTATTCTTAGTCTAGCTATATGAAACTCTTAAGAGGATATAAAGTAAAATACAACTGAATACTATAGGTGACTACTCACTCAGAAAAAATACATATGGTTGTTAGTCTGTCTTCAGAGTCATCTACAGTCTATGCCACTCAGCCTCATCACTTAAACACATTGTAAAAATAGCTTTCAGGCCAAGGCACCGAAAAAGCTGACATAGCCAGAAGAACAAAACTTGCTGAGTGATTCTACCATTTTAAAATGATAACATGTATAATTCCCAACATCAAAGGAAGGAAAGTAGTTTTTATTCATTCTCCCGCATTTCCTTTGAGCAGTAAGTATTATGTGCTGTAACTAGCCAAATAATTCAGCCCTTTGTTTTCACTTTAAATTTATCGCTTTGACCTGTAGTTTATATTCTATAATTTCTGCTACAAACAAAACAGTGGCACAAATATTTTACCACCCTGCCTTGATTCATATAGATGTAAGATTCATGATACTGCCCAAAGTACAAAATGCTTTGGCCATAAGCCCATACAGAAAGATGCCTACAATGAAGCGAATTTCGAAAGGTGGCAGAAGTGTTTCAGTATGGCCAGACATATAATGAAATGCTATTAAAGAGGAATAGTAAGAGCAAATAAAGTTGTCATGGGTTCAGCAGCAGCAGTCATTTTTCTCCTTCTTGGTGGCTGGTGCAGTGCTGTGTTTTTTACTTTGGGCCTGGGAACAGCACTGATAACACCAATGTTTGTAGTTATGGCTTAGTGACGTTTGGTCTGACCAAGGACTTTCAGAGCCTCATGCTCTGCCAGGGAGGAGGGGGAGCCGGGAGGAAGCAGAGACAGGACACCTGACCC
>JAOEHY010007017.1:0-10878 GCA_025447955.1 Psilopsiagon aurifrons | reverse complement strand
ATTGGTGGTAGCAGTAGTGGTTTGTGTTATACCTTAGTTACTAAACTGTTCTTATCTCAACCTGTGAGAGTTGCATTATTTCGATTCTCCATGTAGCGAACTGTGTGGCTGATTTATGGCCTAAACCACGCCAAAAGTGTATTACCCAAAATAACCTGTAGGGCAAAAGTTCTTTTCTATATATGCAAATACATGTGTTGGTTCTCTGAAAAAATGTTACTCCTTTAAAAAAGTGCATGCTATTATGATGATGGCCACAGGGACAAAAGGCAGGCAGAAAGCTCCATTTTATTTTTTATGCAGGTGACCCAGTCCCTTCAGGATGTGTTTCTGCTCCAGTTCAGTTCAGCCCCCTGTTTATCATGCTGTTCAGACAGCTTGTGTATCCTGCCACTGCCTGACTGCGACTGAAGCCATGCTCATCAATTAAACTCAAGGAAAAGGCCTGTGAGATTTGAAAGTCTGCTGGCTTATGCGCAGTGCCAGCTTCAGTGGTTTGGTACAGAGCTTCAGTAATGTTATCATCCTCTAACACATCAGCACAATTACCTTAAAATACACGTTATTATTTAAATAATATGGATGGATGGCCACAATAAATTAAGCAAAGCTATTGCAGTGTTATCACCTGAACCATGGTATTGCCCTCCTAAGAGAATTAGGGTACTTCACATAATGGGGTATATAGAGGCTGCTTCAATCTTTAGTTCATGCAGGAATTACAGCATGATAGCTGCACCATGAAAAAGTTCGCTTTTGTATTTTTACATTAATATGTTTCAAAATAGTCTCTTGTGAAACATTTTTCTGTGCTGTTGCTTCTTTGCTGATTCATTTTTGGAATACTCTCTTAAATACAAATTGGCATCTGTGAGATATGCTATTAAAATGAGGATATAAATGGGGATTAATTTAAAGGAGGGTTATGAGGGGATTCTAAATCTAACTATATAAATAAGGACTAGAAATGTAACCCAGTGCATTCATTAGTCTGATTGGCAGAAATAATTTAGCTGCCAGCTGAGAAACAACATGGAAATTGTTTTCTTATACTATGCACTTTATCAGATGTATGCTAAACAATTCCAGCTCTATCCAAAACTGTCACCTTGACCAATTCCATATTCCACAGAATATGGAGTCCCTCCCCTCCTGTTATTTTGGTGAAACTGGCCTAAATGAAGGGAATTTGGGAAGTGAAAGCTTTGTTGTAGAATACCTGACCACCTTTCTATCCCTC
Organism: Psilopsiagon aurifrons; assembly: GCA_025447955.1. Classification (NCBI taxonomy): domain Eukaryota; kingdom Metazoa; phylum Chordata; class Aves; order Psittaciformes; family Psittacidae; genus Psilopsiagon; species Psilopsiagon aurifrons. The sequence continues at coordinate 9,638 of JAOEHY010007017.1, read as the reverse complement.
ATTTACACAGATATGCTGATAGAAATAGGATAGACTGTGAATAATTTTAGTGGCTAATCCAAATAATGTTCTTATAGCTTTGGATTTCTTTCTGTTCTGTCATATTTTTTCAGCTCTGTGTATGCCTATGCTATCTCCTCTGCAATTTTGGACATACAGGCAGTTTCCTTACCTTTGTACCTCGCCTGCTTTATCTTCCTGAAGCCATGCTTATTAGCAAAATGTAAGAATTCACAAATTACTGCTAATGTAAAACTGGACATAGATGATATCAATATGCATAACAGGTTTTAAGTATATGCTGCTATGAGGCAGAAGCCTATGCATTTAAGCTAATAGTGGAGGAGCTTCAGCTGGATTCTTCCTACCATCTAAACCCATTACACTGCGCATTTGAATTGCCCATCCTGCAGTTCAGAGTTTATGCTTATTTAAAAGATAAGGAAAGAGGTGACATACTGATTTTAGCAGTGTATTTGAGTAAAGTGGCCACTCATGTCCAATTTGGAAATCTGGGTAAGCACAGAGAGTGATTTCTTCCAAGCATGCTTTTGTCAGTAGTAGAGGGCACCCTGAGAAACCCTTTGCTGCCATTTATGAAGAGCTTTCAGAGCCCCATGCTCACCTAGAAAAGCTTTGAAATCCAACTGGCTGTGCTACATGTCAGTGGGAAGCAGAAAGCAACAGCAGTTACCTTTGAAAAACCTGACTTGGGAAAGGCAACTTGAGTAGCAGAACTTGGAAGTTAAGTACTAGATGAAACGGGTTTTGATGTCTACAAATGTAAATTACAAGCTAAGAAAAAAAGAGCTTAAAAATATAACCAACCTATCAAATCACACAGAAGACACAGGAGTTCAGCTCCTGACATTGCTGCCTGTATTTTGCCTGCATTCTGGCAAACAAATTGGCAAAGCCTTTAGTTAGCATTAAATTCAGCTGGAGAGTTTAAATGACACCATGATGATTAATTAGCTTAGGACTCATTCCAAATCTTATGCAAGTGTGAAACAGTTTCACAGTGTCTAAGGATGAAGATTCCCAAAGCAATAAAAGTAATTTAATCCTGACATCCAAAACCATAGAATAGGTTTATTCCCAAAGGCAACTCCTAAACAGCACAGTAGCTGTAAACCACTGTAGTCTGTGCACTTGAAACCAGATTTTCTTCTTCTGAATTGTTACGCAGCTGTAGCAATAGGTTACATAGTCTTTCTTCTTCTTTCTTCCATACACAGTAAGCAATGATGTATTTACTGTGATGACTTAAGTGTCTAAACAGACAGCCAGGTCACTGGGCTGAAACCAAAACTGATGGAAAACAAAAGAGAAAATGCTATTTCTTGCTGTCTTTCTTTTTGTGAAGATTGCTTTTAGAAGAGGAATCACAGGCTGTCTGTTTCATCCTGCACTCCATGTGTGCAAATATGAAAAATTATCATATGTTTATTTCATGTGAATACTTACATACCTATTGCCATGTAAATCACATTCAAGACATGAAAAAGCTCTATAATATCAAAAGGACATTTCAGTAGTTGGGTTTTTTTGAATACTGGAAATAATGGATCTTAACTTATTAAGGCTTTCTATATTATTTTTGCCTTTGAATGAGATAGACTTTTTAACTAAATATTTGTAACAGTTCTGTTCTATCTGTATGGGACAGGCTCTAGTCTTTCTCTCACTGAGGGCACTGGTAATATCTAACCCTTCTGCATACCTGCTAGTTGCCCGTACAGGAGTTATCAATACTTTCTGCAGCAAGCTCTTGCCAAAATTGTACTGAACACTGACAGTCTCATGTGGTGCTCGTAAACATGCTTGCAAGTGTCCTTCTTATTTGAAATGTCACCAGCATGTATTCCTGCTTTAGATGCATGAGGCACTGAAATTACTGAAAATCTGTATCAACACTCAAAATTTTTTAATTAAAACAAACCTTTAAATGTAAATGTATGGATTCAAAATGAAACCATATGTTATTCTACTTTTATAATTTTTTCATAAGACCATATGCAGACAGATATCCCACTTAAAAAGAACCATAATTACAAATATAGCTGTTCTTATGTATGTGGGGTATTATAAACAGCATTTTTGGTTTATGCCAAGTTTGTAATTTCTTTTTGCAATCTGTTCTCCAGTTACCTTTTATTCTCAGAAGGTACCAGTAGAGACGTTGAACAGCTTTTTTTCTTTTTCTTTTTACCTGCAAGTAGGCCATGAAGCCATGGTGAGACATCATGTCTCACTCTCAAACTTGTACAGAATTCCTGTGAGCCCCTGGGATCCTGGTTCAGACGGTCAGTATTGAAATTCCACATCATTTCACAAATGTATGGCCGTATGCTGCCATCTGTCTGCTCTGCAGCTGGGAATCAGTGGTGCACCATTAGTTTTATGTACCAAATTTCAGCTGTCTTATGTGCTTCTGAAAAGCTGTTAAGACTATTTACCTCATTTCAAAGCAGTTTCTTTCTGTCTGCTTTGGCTCATTATGGGAAAGGTGATTGCAAGGCTGAAAGGCTTGACATGTATAAATTTGACAAATTCTTTTTTCTTCACCCCTGAAAACAATGCCATTCTTACTATCTTTATAGAATGCAAGAACCAAATTAGTGTTGTCTGCGATGCCTGTCATTCTTACAACTCTTACTGTGACAAAGTACCACCATATTTGAACATACTATATGGGATCTCAAAATGATAATTCAAGTTGATGCTTATAATGGGCTTTTTCTTACCAGATTTTTCACAAAAGCCTCAGACTGAACTGGAACTGACTAGCAACCTACCAATTCTGTGTACTAAAGACTGTTGCACCTCATGATTGCAACAGATTGTAAGGGGGGATAGAAATGGCACAATATTAATTTATTATTTTCTCATAATATGATGAGACTGGCACTATGAGTTTTATAAATTTATTCCATTTTTACTGCAGTTCTTATTATTTCAGTCTTCCCAAGGTGCCATTTTGTCCACTTGAAGTTATAGTGTATGACCAAGTACAATGACTACAAAGTACTTTGTATGTCTCACATCACATCTGTTTGACTATGCCACCAATGAGAATCCAAATTTCAAATTAAAAAAATTGATAATTTTACAATTTGATAAATTTTGAAATCTGTGAATTTCAAACTTGGAATTGTCTATATTATCTTTACTATTCATTACTTACACTTGTACTGTATTTTAGTGAATTCAATTCTTTAAAAACCAAAAAATGGGGGTATGTATTTTGTTAGCAATAATACTAGTCTTTATGCAGATGTCATATTAGAGATTTTCATTTATATTCCAAACTATTTAATGTAAAAAAGGTGATATTCAAATACTGAACATTTACAAAGCTGCTCCAGAGAGTTGGTTTCTTCATGCCCATTTATTGTCCTTATAGCTAAAGACTAGATAACCCCTTCTGATTAAAAGCAAAGACATTTGCTATTGCAATAATCAGAATTGCATTTACATCTTTTGAAGCAGGAAAGCAAGTTGACAAACTGTGCATATATTTTCCATGTAGCCAGCCATTTCATGATAGTAAAACAAATCAAGAAACTGTATCTTTTATAGAATGCTGTTTCATTATTATTTAAACTATACAGAGAAACAACCTTGTGCAGTTTACCCATGTGCAAAAAGACTTGTAAAACCTTGTGATTAATGAAGGGTCATCATTTATACCACAGAGTAGGAGAATGAATTCTGTATCATTGTGTTCCTGTGAGGAATATGAAAGTAATAAAACCAGCATTTGTTCTGAGTTGTTTTCAAGAATATGTGCTGTTAATAGCATTGCTAAACTTAAACCACAGGCTCTTTTCTTAGCTAGGTGTTTTTAGTCCTGATCTTAAAGAAGACTGGTCTTCCTAGTGTCTTCCTTCTCTTGCAAGATTCCATTGTCAGGTTCTTTTACTACAAGTCAAGTGACATGACAGAAGCAGCACTGCTATACAAGTCATAATGGAAGAATTACTGTGAGAGAAAGGAAGATAAAAGCTACTTTAGCAGTTGTCTTCTACAAGATATTTGAACATAATCACCAGATAATGCAATCTGAAATAAGGAGTTGGCTTTTTAAACACACAAACAAAACCCCAGACTTAAACAAACAAAAAACCCCCAAAACCAAACAAACAAAACCCAAAACCACAAACAAACCCCCCAAACCAACGAACCAACCAAAAAATCCCCAAACAAACTAAAAAAGCACCAAAGGAAAACAAAGATCAGAAATGACAGCTGGGATTTCCAGGGTGAAGTTCAAAACATTAGAAATTCTGAGAAGTTAGTGCTGAATTGTTTTTGTAATTCTGTTCTTTATGCTCTAAGCAAATAAAACAGGATTTTTAACTTTGATTTTTTTTTTTTCATCAGAAATTTAAATGAACAAGAATGCTTTTCTGTGAAGACTCGTTTTGCTTCAAAACAGTTCTGATTTCTGCAGGTAACAAAATAAAAATGTGCCCGTTGCTGTTTTAGAAGAATGTTATATCATAAGCAGGTTACAGTCCAGTGGGTTTGTTGCTGTAGCTTAATATACTTATTCTCCTTTCCAAGTAGATCACATTCCTTAAATTTCGAATATAGGCATTATGAAAAATTCACAACAGAGACCTGGAAACCCTGGGGAAAATGCTATCCAAATAGACTTAATATGTATAAATTCTCACTAATTTTTCTGCAAACAATATTTATAGAAGTACCCACCTTGTAACTCTGTCTCAGTATGTATGTTTCATCAAAATCATATGAGAGACATAACTTCTTTCCTAGTTAAGAGTCTGAGTCACAATGCAGTACCTTTAGCAGTAACAGCTTAAGTTACCTAAGCAGTTGCTTAAGTGCCTTCAGTGTTTAAACAGCTGTATGTACAGTCAATTTAACTCAGTTCAAAAGTGTCCATCATCAGACAGTCCATTTCTGTTAAACAGACAGTGGATTTTATGGAGTCTGAATTGCTGGGGAGGGGAAACATCATAATCAAAATGTGTTGCTAAATAATAAGGCTTGTAAGAACCTGGTTTGTCCTACCTTGTGAGGCCATTGTAACAAAACTAATGATTATATTCTGTTTCTCAGAGCCATTGGGAGTGAATGATATTGTATTATTTTCTGCAAAGATTGGGGGCTTTTCTTTTGTTCCTGGTTTTATTTTGTAAATCTGTATGTAGATTTGCATTCTGTCTGCTCAGCAGATTCTGCATGTACCACTACTTAGACGTTACTGCAAAAACTCAAGAACTGTCCCAGCAGGGAAGCCTGAACCCAGAACTTATAGTGCTTGGAGGATTCCTGCTGCCATGATATTAGAGTGAAGATTCTTGCATCTTTAGCCTTGCCTTATTCATTTGTTCTCCATTTGTAGGCTGCCTTCTTCTAAGTTGTCTTAGCACTCCTGCTTGTGATGTGGTTGTATTTGAGGATGCATTGTTCTGCAGGTTAGGGATCACAGCCATACTAGGAGCTCAATAGTGCTTTTCTTCTTTTTTTCCCAGGATCAGAAACTCTGCTAGTAGATGTTAATGGGTGCCAGGAATCAAATCAGTAGAAGGAGCTCCAAAGATGGGATGGGGTGTGATGAAAAGAAATGAGATGAAAACAAATCAGACATCCTCAATTTCCTACTGATCAGATGCTTCACAATTTCCAGGTTTTCCCTTTGATTCAGAATGAAAATTTTTCTAGCAGAACGAAGTTTGAAAACTCTGCCCACATCCATTTTGAACTCTTAGAAAGGCTCCCAATTACATGGAATTGTTTGATTTTTCATCTCTTCTATTTCCTACAAAGAAACTCCAAACAACCAAGCAAATAATAAGGCATTCCTACAAACAAAATTGTGTATTACTTACCTTTTCCTTCCAGTCTTCCTCCTGGTTTGTTCCCTCAGACTTGCACCATAGATTTTGCCTACTGCCAAAGTACTGCAACGTGATGTACTCGAACGATTGTACATGTACAATTCAAGTACACAGTCTACTCAAAGTTTCATACTGTATTGAAAGCAGAAGCAATATTGTTTACATTCTTATAAATATGTTCTTATAAATACAGTTCTTTCTGCAAAAATAATACAGTTTCAATGATAAGAGGAATTTATCATCTGGAACCAGGAAGGGAACTCTTTGATTTGTGAGTGACAGAAGTCCACAAAACAGATCAAAGATTACTGCCACTCTGTTCAGAATGTTTGAATCAACTTTCTGCACAAGAAAATAAAAAAAAAGAAAAAAGACCTGGTTTCAGCTAACTGTATCTCAGCAGTCATAATCCTTTGATATTAATCTGGATGCTCAGGTAAAAGATAAGCTCCTCAGCAACACAGCAATTCCTTTTGAAGATCTAATTCTTTTTATATTCATAGTGCAAATGCTCCATTTTTTCTGTCTGGTTTCAGCCCCTGAAACAAAAGCTAGGCTATAAAGCCCTTGCTTTATAAAGAAAAAGGAAAAAAGGAAAAGAAAATTCCTACTGGAGAATGAGCTAAGAAATAGTGTCTCATTAAGTTTTCTCAAGGCTTTCATCTTACAGTTACTAACAGAAAACTCAAAACAACTCACAACTGTCCTACACTTAGGCCTTTAAAAGTATAATCCTTTTATGAAACAGACTCGGTTGCTTTTGGTTCCTTTAATGTGAGAACCCCCTTTTGTTTCATGGTCAGAGAAACTGCTTTTCATCTGTATGTGTTCTCCCTGAAAGATTCAGTTAATAGCAAATAAGGGTACTTGTCAGGATTTCCAGTTGCTGAGAATCCCTAAGAGCAGGGAGGGGTGTTGTACAGATGAAAGCTTAGATCTATTATATGAAGGCAAACACTTTATTTTGATAATACTGAATGGGCTGGAATACTTAGCACAACAAAAAACCAAAACTGTAATAGTTGTACTTTAACCTTTTTAGAACCACAATGGTTGTGCCATCAACATGTGCATCTAGTGGAGTGATGAGAGTAATTAGTTGTCAATATTTAACACAGTATAACTGCCAGTCACATAAGGGATGGCAATGTTCAAATTTGGCACATGCTATTGGCCAGTAAGGCCTCACAGGCACTATTTAGCCAATCACCCTACCACATCGCATCCTTTCCTACTGCCCGCATTGAGTGGAACGAAGTGAGAATTCTGAATGTTCAGTGCTGGAAAGAAGAAAGACATAACCCAAGGAAGGGGCTACGTCTTCACTACCTTATTCTCTCATCTTCCTTCAAATTTGTATTTTATAGCAGTCCTTTCAGCTTATCTGTCAAGTTCCTGCTATTTTTATCTGTCTTGCTTATGTAGATAAGGTGTGCCATCAATTTTTCCTGCTTAAAAATAAGATACAACTAATCTCTGGGTAAGTAGGTCAAATTTGACTTTTTATTATTATTGACATTCTCCTTATGGCCCTGCTGTTATACTCTTGTCAGCTGTAATGCATATGTGGAAGCACTCAAGGTAACATTAAAGATAGATGGGATAAACACTGCAGCCTGCTGCTGCATTGAGAAATACAGTGCCACTACTTTTGTAATGCAGGTCAGCTTCCAGTGGACATGAAAAGAACCATCACCATTTATATCTTTGATCTCTGGTTAGAATGAGTGAGTGTTGAAACTGAACTATATGCTTCCCCAAGGTCCCTCCCCCATCCCTTATCCTGGAGATAAGGAAAGCTTGCTTTGCTGTAAATCAGAGTTTTCTATCTCCAGGAAAATCAGTTCAATGCCTTCCATGAGTACTAAAAGCTCCATGGAGAAAAAAGTAAATGAAGTACATTGTCAAAAACTGTTTGCTGGCATCATGGTTAACTTGGGTACTTTGCATGTTCTTCTGAATTCTTTCTTCCTGAATGAAACAAAAAGCCCCTGTGTTACAAATAATTTGTTTCATATCCATAGAGCCAGTAGTACTAAGTCCGTAAGTCTATTAGCATTTATGTTCTGCTACTGTAAACACTGTATTACACATGTGGTTGTTTAGCCATTTTTTTTTTTAAATTGTAACAAAGAAAATGATGGAAATAAAACACACAGAAGGGAACAAAATGCAGTATCTCAGCTACTACTGATACCCCAGTCTTGGCTGTCAATTGCTGCTGGCCTTATTCTTGTGTTGTACATATTTTTTCATAGTTTAAATGCCCCTTAAAAACTCAAAGTAAGTTCCCTAAAGCTTACTTATTTTGATGCTGAAAGTACAGCCCTAGGTTCTTTATTATGTAAGCATATGGCGAGGAGGGAAAGCTTGTCAATGAGTCTAGAAAAGGTATAGTCTCAGAATTAAGAGATCAAATTCGCACGCATAAATGTTAGTGCCAGTTTTCCCTATCAACAAGAGTTGTGAGTTGAATAGTTCCAACCAGGAACAGGCATCTAAAGAAACTGTTTCTTAGCTCAACATAGTTGGGACACAAAGTTCCTGTCATTTTACCGATTTCTTGGCACTTAATTGCAGCTATTGGAATTTATAATCCTTAAGTGAGGTATTAGCTGAAATGAAAATGATTTTCCTTTGTAAATCAGTAATTTTATTCCTAAAATTCAACAGAGACAACCTGCATCTTCTGAAAAGAAATAGTAAATAATCTGTGACACTAAAAATAATGGTTAAAAATGAATTTACAATTCAAGATTAAGTCATTTTACCTTCATTCTCATTTAAAAACCATTTCCAACACATTTACCATTCTATTTATGTAGGATGTTTAAAGTTTTCTTTCTTGTGAATTATGTTTGTGACTTATGGCATGGAAATGACTGCCTTTGTTGTTTTGGTTTTTTTTTTTTTCCATTTTATTCTTCTTAAATAAGTGATGTTTTTCTGCTATTCAACAGAAGTTGTTCAGGGAGTGATTCATATTTGTCCTCTTTGGTATTTCATACAAATGGCTGAAGTTGAAGTTCTTCAAAGTTAGCTACACTACATAATTCTGAAGTAATAATGTACTCTTCAGTGCAGCTGCATCTCTAACTAGGGTCAGAATCTGAGTGTACATGGAGACAAGACTATAGCTACAGATCAGATTAGTTTTAAGGAAAGAAATGCACTTGTCTCAGAGCAAAGCACATGGAACTATAGATTTGTAAAAATCAAGAAAAAATGAAGTTTGTATATAATACTCAGTATGACCTAATAAACAGTGGGCTTGGCAATGCATTTACTGGTTTGGTAACAAAGTAATGGTACAACTTGTCTTGCCTACAGTGTTCTGTATAGGAAACACTCATAAATGCTCTGCGTCAGTCAGTAGGAATTTCTGACAATTTCCCATGTCAGAACTAGGCATGTTTTTCAACCTTGCGATTAATGTTGGGGTCATTTCTATCTCAGCTCCTACCCTTCTTTCAGAAAGGGCAGCTAACATAAGTCATTTCTCTAATGGTTTCCATCCTCTAAAAATCAATGAGAAGGGAAAGATTTTTCACCAGTGTTCTGAAACAAAACACGCATTGGAGTTTGCTTTGTGTGTTTCTGCACATGTGACATAGACAGGCTCCAAGCAAGGAGTAGGTCTTCTCAGAGGAGGACGACTTCAGACTCAAGGAGTTATCCTGAGACCATAGCCTTAGAAAGCCGACCCTGGGGGGGGGGGGGGGGGGGGGGGGGGGGGGGGGGGGGGGGGGGGGGGGGGGGGGGGGG
>JAOEHY010007016.1:0-46371 GCA_025447955.1 Psilopsiagon aurifrons | reverse complement strand
AAGGGATGGAGGGACAGGACAGGGGAATGGCTTTAACTGCCAGAGGGGAGACTGAGAGGAGCTCTTGGGCAGAAACTCTCCCCTGTGAGGGTGCTGAGGCACTGGCACAGAGTGCCCAGAGAAGCTGTGTCTACCCCATCCCTGGCAGTGCTCAAGGCCAGGCTGGACACAGGGGCTTGGAGCAACCTGCTCTATGGAAGGTGTCCCTGCCCATGGCAGGGGTTGGAGCTGAAGGAGCTTTAAGGTCCCTTCTAACCCAAATCACTCTGGGATTGGATGCTGACTCACAGCAAGTACCAGCTACTCTGCTCTCCTCACAGTGCCTTTAGTTTACTCAAGGGAAAAGACATATTTCCCACAGCTGAGGGTGCCGACTTTGCTCCAGGAGGGTTTGTAGAAAACTGCTCTAGTGAAAGTTGTTCCTGCCCATGGCAGGGGGTTGGAAATGCATGAGCTTTCAGCTCCCTTCCTACCCATCCTACGCAAACAGTTCCATGATTCTGAGATTCTACAATATAGAGCATAGTAAGCCATTACTCTCCATACTATTTCTGGTCTCTACTATCATGATAACAGCAACACTGCACATAATGAATCTTCAGTGGAGTTTTTAAAAAGCCATCAGTGGAACAGCATTGTTTCTTTTCTACATACTATGAAGAACATCCTCAGAATCCAAGGAAGCCCTACATAAACCACCTACACATACCCAGGGACCAGCTCCCACCAGCATCAAAGCAGCTTTTTGTAGAATGAACATTTTAGAAACCAGACTTCAAAAATTAGTCAGCTGCTCAGACGGCACAAACAAGAAGCCTCTTTAAGCCTCCTGCTTTCCAGTGAATCAGTGGACAGACCACATACACATCCCCTCACCTTTTGCTGAGTCCCTGGTGGTGTGTGGTCTTACAACATGTTTTAAACAAACAACTCACTCAATAGGAGTAGCTTTAGTTGCTGAAATTTAAGATGGAGCAAACAAAAAAAACCCGAGTGCTGGTCATTGCATTGTTAGAAAATATACCACAGGAGGCAGTGAAAAACGACCAGTCACTTCTTTTCTCCCAGCTGATACATATCTTATTTATGCTTTCTCGTACTGTGTGAATGCTGTGCCATGCCCTATTTTGTCTTCTGCTTCAATTAAAATGTAAATTTCCGCAGCCCATCTCTGTAATTCCGAACTGCTCCAGGCAGAGAAATTTAAAGTGCTTTTAATAAAACCAACTACAGATACTGCAACAAGATTCTCTTCTGAACTTCTGAAATCTGTATTTTTAAAAGTATTTTGTGTAAAACTCAGTTATAACATTGCTCTGAACTTTCCCATTAAAGCAGGATCTGGAAAGACTAAGAATGTCCAGTAAATAACAGGCAGCATCCCAGCTGGCTTCATGCGTAGGAATTCACACTTCCCTGCCCAAACACACACATGACCTTCCACATCAATTATTGTTTATATTAATTGCTGTTTATTTTACTTTCAGAAGACACAATATAATAGTCTTTGGTCTGTATGCTTGAGCTTGGCATCCTCAACATTCTCAAAGCCTTTTCACCAACTGTGATCTCCAACTAATCTTTAGCAAATTAAGTTCTCAGTTAAGAATCCACAAACCTGCTTTGACAAGAAGCTCTGCTGGGTATTGCCTAATTTTTTTTTCTCAACTTCTGTAAATTCTGTGATGTTTGAAAGTTCTGATGTTTCCTGCTGAGTTGGTGCACTTAAAAGGCAAAAGTCACTCTCAGATTTATAATATTTGAAGTGCTCTTAAGGGCTTCTGACAGTGCAGTGTTAATTATCCACCTACCACCAACAAACCCAACAATCACAAGTCAGGATAAACCCCCAGCCATCATACAGTCAGGGAAAACAAACCTTGCCTAACTCCTTCCACAGCATGGAGATGATGTTATGTTTGTAAAAGTGGTTTTCAAGAAAACTGAGGAGATTCTAAAGTCCCATACATGAAAAGCCTAGAGGATTTACTGCCAAGCAGAGAAATAAGCATCAAGTCACCCATAGGTATTGATTTGTCCCAGGCAAAATCCTACAAGGGAAGCACCAAAATATTAAATCGAACTACCATGCAGACATACAGCACATGACAATGTGTTACGCACACTAACAGCGTCACACTTCATAGCACAGAAAAGCATATGGAAATACAATACTGTTCATCGCTTCCCAGAATATCTGGAAAATTTAGATTTATATGGAGAATGAGAGATGGTTCGGATCCTGTTGTGTTGTATTGCGTTTGATATAGAAATTGGTACTTGCAGATCTCATTCTGAATTTTGTTTCACCCCTGAACTTTTTGATGTCAGTTCATTTTTCAACAGATTTTCCCCTAGCAAATACTGAAAACGGTAAAAAGCCCAAAACTGAGCCCCAGAGAACTAATGGTGCCAGCAGCTAATGTGAGTTGTCAATATGGCAACCCAGTTTCCAGTTGGGATGCTCTAAAATGGCACACAAGAGGAAAAAGGGTTCGTAACTGACGCGGTACTGTCACTCTCCACCTCCCTCTATCAGGTACGTGGAGCTCCCGGCATCTTCCCCACCCAGCCTGCAAAGTACTTTTAGTTTCAAATCCAGAAGCTATTTTCATCTGTATTTTTTGATTAATAGAATGACAAACTGATAAATGATAGTAGTGAGTTTTAAAAATTAAAGAAATTCAAGAAAGCAACATTCAAGGGCCTGAAATCTCTCCTTGATTGGTCTCAGACTGAATGGGAATCTGAAAAGTGAGAATTCTCATTCATGTTGATACTTGTTTCTCTATTTGCATAAAATCTTGACAGTCAAGATACACTTTTGAACCTGAGTGCTGGAAAAACCAAGGTCTTTGTTCAGAGGTGGACTGAAGTGTTTAGATTAACAAACTGCCTCTTATTTAACTTCTTCTAAACTTTTCCTTAGATCACTGTTTGAGCTCTCTGTTACAAAGGATGATTGATCTTGTCACTTTTTAAAGCATTTGATTCAGGCTTCTGTAAGCTTTTAGGCATTGCTACATTCAAACATGCCTGGTGGGTATATAAGAGACTTGTTTAACTCAAATTAATAGAAATATTACTACAGAATATCTAAACCATATGTGCATTGTGGCAGACCAGTCTGTTAATGTGCACATCCACAGGCATTTTGCTGATATTTCAGATTTTCCGTAAACCTGTCTGCTTATGATCAATACATTAAATACCTGAAACCATTAGTTCTGTATCTAAATCAGTTGTAAAGGAAGAACAGATGCAACTCTCTCTGTTTCTCTGAACACTTGTATGTGCAGAAAGCTATCACATTCTTCATCCTTAGAAATGCCTTGCACTTTATGGGATTAAAACCTCAAAAACTCTAAGCGGGTCAAGAGGGGAAAAAAAGGAAAAAAAAGATCAACCACAGCCCTTACTTGTCTCCCAGGAATTGAACTTAGGTCTTTTTGTATGACCCCAATTCAAATATCTGAGAGAGAACTTAAAACCTACCATTTCAAAGACACCTTGATTCCAGGAAGTTAGCAATTTTTATTCCCCCTCACAAGTTTAGTCAGCCCACAGAAAACTGGATACCCTTGTTTAACCAGCGTAAATATAAGAAAACCTTTACCCCCTCCCAAAGGGGCTTCAATAGCTCTTTCAAAGGTTCACAATGCAAATCCCTTCTCTCTGATTCCTGGGACACCACAGTACTCCACAGGACACGCTAACATAAGTGTCACCTCCAAGCATTGTCCTAACAACTTCCAGGGAAGCCTCAGGGAAAAGAGCACTTTTGGTACCTGATCTAGGTAATCTGCTGCAATATTTAGATCTCTTCTCTATATAAGGTGTGAGGAAGACAGAAAGGTGCTTCAGAACTTTAATTAAACAGCGACACTTGGGCACTAGCATGCGATTTATTGTTTAAAGTTGCCATCTACCTGGATTGTTGGCTTGCAGCAGAAGTTTCTTTCAGCTATAACCCATTTTGGTCTGGATATGTGGTTTATATAGAGGCATGTGAATAGAGGCAGCATGACACAACTTTATTTAGATTAATATTATGGTACTCAAATTGATGCCCTGGGCAGGGGTTTGACTCACATAAGAAGAGGACACATTATGGTATTAGCAGGCGAATAAGAGTCGATGCACTGAGCATAATTTTGGGGAAAATCCTGCTGATGGCAATTGTATATTTAAACACAGGCATCAAGCATCATCTGTAACATCCAAAATTATTTGAGATATGGGCAGATATCACATGGAAATTTAAGGAAACATGTACTGACCAGGAAAAGAAGCTGGCAGGGAAGTACGGAAAGTCTCTGCTTGTCTTAGTGCAATGCTGCACACAGGACCCTTCCAATTTTGTTTATGTAATTTTTGCTAATAATAAAAAAAAAGACTGACGATCCCATGCATTCATTCCAACAATTTCAAAAGCTGCACAGTTCCTTATTCAAAAAGGTCACTTGCTATTTACAATCCATTAAGAAATCCATTGCAAGATACTGGAAGATGAACATGGTACCTATTAAATTTATTTTGGCCAAGTTCCCAATTGAGATTCTGTTTTCAGCTGGTGCTTAATGAAGCAAAAATTGACACATCAGAAAGTTTCCTTATTTTCTTCCTCTCTCTCTAGACGTCTGTGGGATAGAGAGCATTTTTCTTATTGTTTCATTATATTCAACAGCAGCCGTAAATAAAAAGCAAAGCACTGCAAAAGCACTGATAGCACAGAACTAACCAGACCAGCACCATCACACTGGTGTGTCAAGAAGCATGCTGTTAACACATGCCATGCATCTTTACTGCTACAGCAGTATTGAATTTTCTATTGCAGGAAGTAAAAATTCTTTCCTTTCCAAGGTGTGAAACACTGGAGAAAAAGATCTGCACAGCACTCAGCACTGTTGGGCTCAAATGGTCCAAAAAAGAAAGAAAACTCTCTTTAAAAAATATTATTTTTTTACATCTTTGTTATTGCAGAAGTATTTTTTCAAGTCTAAGAAAACCACAAAGAGTTAATATGACCTTATGGTTTTAGAAAAAAGTCATAATCTCTATTTGTAAAGGTTAACGACTTCCTAATTAGACTTAATTTTCTTACACAAGACTGAGAATCTTGAACCAAAGATGAAACATTAAAAGCAAAAAGTGGTTTCTTTATGAACTTTTCAAGTGTTGTTTTTGACACCCAGATACTATGAAGTTTTTCATTTATATGCTCAGATAGCATGGTAATTGCTTGTATGAACAGCAAAGGCACACAGTGTTGTTATACAAAGGAAAATCTGCAGTACTTCTGTTTATTATATCCAGTATTCCAAAGATAGGAATATTAAATCTAAATAAGGAGATCAAATATCCCTTCACCATGGCAATCTCTATTCTTGCTTCTCAAGACATGATCTACAAACAACTTTTGCATCCCCAAACATGACCCAGTTGTTTAGTACAGGCAGATGTCCACAGGCAAGGTGCAATTACCCTTTTCTTTCCCTGCAGTGAAAAGAAATGAGAAGAAATCTAAATCCTTCACTTCCCCTTCAGCACCCTGAATACAAGAGTCACTTCACCATTCTTAAAACCTGGAAGAATGAGATGGAGGGATGTCCCTTCTCCTCCCACCTCAGCATTGAGGACTTGTTCCAATTTGCTAGTCAATCAACACCATGGACTTGAGAAAAGCAGTCCTGAGAAATGTTATACAGTTGCATGACTGATGTGCCAGGACAAGCAAAGTGTGAGCCTCAGTGTTTAACACTGCCCTGCTTGCTAATCCTTCTCTTCTCAGCAGAACCATTCCTCCTTGGTTTCATTTTGTTTTGAATGCAGATGAAGCAAAGTTAACAGTCTGCTGCCCCGCATAAAAAAAGATATACAGCCAAAGAGACATTCAACATTGGATTCAATGATGCATTTGAACATAATGTGGCACAACAAAGACACAAAGCAGACTTAACTACAAACACTGAATAAATATCATTTCAGATTTTTAAAAGAACTTAGCAGAGCCAAAGGCAAATGCAAAGAGGATGATGTGTGAAAGGGGATGGGAAAACAGAAAAGCAGGAAAACAGAAAAGAGACTAGGTGAGGTTGTTTTTTCCTCTGAAAAGGAGCTTTTTTCCAAGTGTCCCTCGAAGATGCTCTTATCACGCATGTATGTAAGTTGCTCAGAGTTTTTATCCCTCTCTTTTGAAGATAAAGATTCAAAACTTGTAATTCTCTTACATGCAAGGCCCCCACTAATCTCAGTGGATATTTCAGTTGTGTAAAACCATAAGGATGAGGAGTGATATCTCTGGGATGGATGACTCCCTTGGAATATTTCCTGTTTTCAGGAGTTACCCAGACCATGCCTCTGTAAGGTTTCCTTTGCAATGGCTAGATGCTCACTGGGAGGCAGAGGAACCTGGGCATCCCCTGTACTAATATGGCTGTGGCTCCAGCGACACTGAGCCAATGGTACTTTAGAAATTCCCTATGGGTATCTGGACAGCAGCAAAACTGTGACACCGTGTAAAGCTATCCATCAACTGGGATGTAAAGGATCTTATACAGAGAACCCAGAATATGCAACAGTAGATATGTAAAATATCTGAACTGGCTCTGCTAAAAATCTAATACAGAAAAATGGTTTTCCCAGAAGAAGCCATTAAAGAAATAAAGAAAATTAATCTCAGGGATGAAAAATACTCCCCCAAAAAATATCACCAGAAGAAAAGAGAAAAAAATAGTGAATTATCTCTGTCTATATTTAGAAATAGCAATGTGTTAGTATACCAGTCCATATTGTTTGCACAAACATGCTAACAGGATGATTTTATTTTACAGAGATGACTTGCATTTGTATATGGTGCTAAATAAAGCTCTTCACTGGCAACAAGGCAGCATCACAGGCTTCCACTGCTGTCCCAGGGCTGAGGGACAAAAAACAGCCACAAAGCAGGGTCAGCCCCAAGTACTTCAGAGGACCAGAACCCTTGTGAGGAAAGGCCACAAATGCAAGGCAGCTTCTACCTCCCAACCACTGCAAGCCTACCGTGTTTGGATGCAAGCCCATAGTGATATCCCATCATTACTAACCTCTACCAGATTGTAAATATTATATCTTAGAGCCAAAGAAAAAGGGTTTGGGAGTGGCCTGTTCTAATCTTACTCCTGTATATTCTCTACTCCAACCATGTCAGAACCTTAGAGCAGCCTTCCAACACCCAAAGGAGACACCAAGAAACCTGAG
Organism: Psilopsiagon aurifrons; assembly: GCA_025447955.1. Taxonomy (NCBI): domain Eukaryota; kingdom Metazoa; phylum Chordata; class Aves; order Psittaciformes; family Psittacidae; genus Psilopsiagon; species Psilopsiagon aurifrons. Next base: position 39,132 of record JAOEHY010007016.1, on the reverse strand, counting down.
GAGGGGCTTCGGACAAGGTCTCAACTTGCCAGAGGGGAGACTGAGATGAGCTCTTAGGCAGAAGCTGTTCCCTGTGAGGGTGCTGAGGTCCTGGCACAGGGTGCCCAGAGAAGCTGTGGCTGCCCCACCCCTGACAGTGTTCAAGGCCAGGTTGGACACAGGGGCTTGGAACAGCCTGCTCTAGTGGAAGGTGTCCCTGCCCATGGCCAGGGGTTGGAACTGGATGAGCTTCAAGGTCCCTTCCAACAGAAACCAGTCTGAGATTCTATGATTTACTGGTTTTATTTTTCTTTAGAAGGTGGTTTTTATGGTTACAGTTTTAAGAAATCTCACAGGAGAAATGTTAAATCTCTTCATATTTGTCAGTTGATATGTAGAACTCTTTCATTGCATACAGCATGGGAAATCAAAATATATATCTAGGAAAGCATTTGATGTATTCAAAATATCACACAGTCTGATCCAAAGTTTTCTAAGTAATTTTATACATTCATTTCATTTGCAAAATCTTGGGTTTATATCTCAGAAAACTATTTTTTTGCCTTTTTTTTCCTTTTAAGAAAAGAAAGTCCAAATTGTGTGATTTTAAAACAAAAGCATCAATATTTAAAGATGCAATCATCTCAGCTGTCTAGATGACTTTGCATGAAATATACCACAGGCAAGAATATCTGTGTTCAGCTCCAGCTACCAAATCCATTTTTAAATGTGAATTATAACATCAGCCAACCTGCATCATTAACTGAGGGATCATGGTCATTTTATGTGATTTTGCAAATTGAGTTCCGAAATGGAAAAAAAAGTATTTACATCTCGCACACAAGAAAGTGTACGCTTACACTGCTTGTGCTCTCTTCAAGATGATGTGAAGCTCCTCTGTCCCTAGCTCACATGTAATCACCACCCCATGATGTCCACCTTTGGCACTAGTTTTATGCCACAGATCAATACTAGATACTTACAGACAAATACTTCTCTTTTTCATTGGCACCTGCAGCACCAAAGGGAAAGTCTGAGCTTACCTGGCAAACAGAATTCAACAGTCAATCCATGCACCAATGCTCACACTAGAGGATGCTTCTATTTATCCACAGAAATACTAGAGAAGGACATGAGCAAAGACAAGTAGTCCCCATTACGCATTAGCTGGTGGCCTCCAGGACAAGAACTGCTTAAAGATGCTAATTGTCCAAGTGTGCTTTTTTTTTTTAAGACAGCAAGCCCAAACCACTGCAGTGTACTACAGGCACTGTGGCATGGCATCTTCTGAAGGAAATGTTACTCCAGAAACCGAAACTTGGTGTGGAACAGTTTAGTTTTAACCTTTTCTCTGACAGGGTCATTTTTCTTTTCACTCCTTTTCTACTGACACTATTAACGGGAAATCAGAAGGAAGAATGAAAAAAAGAGAACTGCTTTGTGATAAACAAGTTACTGATACAGCAAAGGAGGAGGAAAGATAGTGGGGAATCATGAAAATCTTTAGTGTTTACTAAAAAGTGACTGTAGAAGTTATTTCTAGCCAGCAGATCTTGCCAGTGACTTTCAGCACTGCCGGCCACACTTCTCTCAAAATGTCATCCTGTGGTGGTTTCCATGATTCTGCTTTCACCCAGTTACCACTATCTTTACAACTATTCCTTTATGCATCTTTCAGATGCTACTCCTGACTTTCCCAAGACACACAAGGTTGGACTCAACAGCGGCCCAGCAGCATTTGCATAAGGCTACACACAGCTCCAGGTTGCGGCTCAAAGATCGGGTCTTACTGCACCTCAGTTGCTGTCTGCAGAAGAAACTAATCAAGTAATTTTATCACTTTACCAATGGAGAATAGTTATCATGGAATCCATACTCACAAAACAAGCAACATCTCTCACTTCCCAAACGACATCAGTTTTTACATGGGGAACTGGCAGGGAGCAGTGGCTTGTTCAAGATCTTACAGAATCACAGAATACCAGCATGGAAGGGACCTCAAGATGTGGTGACACTTGCAGAATTCATGAAGGTAAACTTGATCCCATCACCCATATCACTGATGAAGACACTGAACAGTGTTGGGCTCCAGAAATATCTGTTTAGGTGGACACTGAAGAGAGATTTTCAGAGGTGTGGTTTCGCTAGTTATAGAGCACTGTGATGGCTTGGATAAAGTTGACTACATACAACTGCTGGCTTTAAAATCCTTTGCATTTGCCTACAATAAATAACAAGCTTTCTTCTGAAGGACCTCACCTGCCATCCCTGAGTTCAGAAAGTCCCTTCAGACCAGATGACATGTGAGGTGTCTAGGAGGAGCCTGTCTAGTCTGGCAGTTACTTCCTTGCCTTTCCCTAAGCAGCAGGATGACCTTTTTCTTTCTAACAACCTGATTTAATGAAAAAAACCCCTTTAATTTTTCATTACAGGGAATTGGTTTCTGTTATCTTCAAAAAGCAAATTTTTAGTTCATAATAGCCGTTTTCTAGTCAGTTCATAAAAATCAGTGGGAAGATGAACAGCACAATGAAAGCTGAATGGCTAAAGATTCTGAAGAGGTTACAGAAGAAAACTTCACATTAAAGAGCCTATTTATTAGATAATGTCTCTGTGTTGGTACATTTAGATGACTAAAGAAACCCTCCATCCTGCAAATTAATGTGAATTAGATTTAGACAAATGATTCATGGGTAGGAATATAAAAGCAAAAAAACTAAAAAAAAAGAAAAGGAAAAGATAAAGAGAGGAAAAAAGGTGATAAGAGAGAACTAATGGAGCAAAAGATATTGAAAAATATTTTAAAAACATTTTAAAAAAGAGTACAGTGCTCAACAGCATTTGACTATTTTATATAACTGAATTTTTAAACATGCCTTATTCTAAGGATGAAAAGCATCTGCATCATGAATGAATACAGTATTTAAATATAGCAGAGGGAAAAATAAATACATTTGCCACAAACCCCATGCTAATTCAATAAATTTGCAGCCTCTGAGACTTCGCTGTTTGGAAAAAAACATATTAGCTGAAATTAATACAATTTTATTATGCACCAATAAATAAATGATTAATTTCTGTGCTTCAAACAGATCCTGTTTTGTGGAGTCCTATATCGCAAGCAGCTCAAAGCAGTAGAAGTCCAGCTCATATTTTTATACAATAAGCAACATATAAAAGGCATGTTCAAAAGTTAAATGCAAAGACATGAGAATTAGCTTAACAAGAAAAAAGCCCAGATCACAGTGCTGTAAGACTGTGCTAACTGTATTCTGGTAAATAAGACTGCAGAAATACAATTTACCAAGCTAAATTTGGTGGAAAAAGTAATAGAAATGCACATTATAGGACTGATTGATTTTGAAGACATTATTTTAGAAGGAAAATTGAATTAACGGGAAAAATGGCAGTGTGCTAACCTTAACCATGGCTTCCAGCTCCAGAATGATACCACTGAGGTGGGAGCCTGAGAAGTACCCTGCATACTGGGATGAGACATAGCTCCATCCTGACACCACCCAGAAAATGGCTTTTGTGTTCCAAAAGTGCTGTGGCTCTTTCCTCATCTCTGTGCTTCCTTCTGCTCATCCTCAAGCATCCTCTTCCTTCTTTTAACCCTCCTTTCAGAAGTCCAATCTTATTACAGAATCATATGAGAATATTTTTGGTTGGAAGGGAGCTTAAAGCTCATCCAGTTCCAACCCCTGGCCATGGGCAGGAACACCTTCCATAGAGTAGGTTGCTCCAAGCCCCTGTGTCCAGCCTGGCCTTCAACACTGCCATGGATGGGGCAGCCACAGCTTCTCTGGGCACCCTGTGCCAGCACTCACCACCCTCACAGGGAAGAGCTTCTGCCTCAGAGGTCATCTCAGTCTCCCCTCTGCCAGGTTAAAGCCATTCCCCTTGGCCTGTCCCTGCAGGCCATTGTCCAAAGCCCCTCTCCATGTTTCTTGTAGCCCTTTTAGGCATCGCAGCTACTCTAAGGTCTCCCCTTCAGGAGCCTTTCTTGTCCAGGCTGAACCAGCCCAGCTCCCTCAGCCTGGCTCCCGAGCTGAGCTGCTGCAGCACACACATTTTCTCTAGTTTTATCTTTTCTACTTTCAAAGGGGTAGTTAAAAGATGTATTTGCTTGACACATGGACAGGGGTGTCAATGGTGGACCGAACAGTATGACTCCACCCAGGAAGGGCATGAGAGCGGGTCAGAACCAGAAAGAAAAGCAGCATTTTCTGGTTTGTTTTTTTTTGGGGTTTTTTTTTGCTGCGCTTTTCTGTGCATGGCTGACTACCAGCATCAGAAGTAAACAGCTTAAAAATTACAATGAGAGCTTTTCCCCCATCTCAATTCTCTTCTTCTCAAAAACTGCATGCAAATAAAGATGATTGTTTGAAATAAATATTCCTATTATCTTTCATCTTCTCTTGTTCTGGCTATTTACAAAAGGTCTTAGAAAAAAAGTTAAGTAGATAGATTACCATCATAGCACTGATGTCCCAGTCCTTTTACCCAAATGTAAAACCGGTTTGAATCTCAGCACTACGCGTCTCAGCAGTCTACCCTAATTCCATCACAGTTTCTCAAAACTCACAGAGAATCAAAATATTCAAGATTATTTACTCATTTATTTTGTCAAGGATTTCCTCTCAGCCTGGTTTTATGAACACTAGAAGTGAAGTTTTACTTCCAGTTTGCTCTGGTCCAGAGCTCAGGTTCAAATTGCCCGAAAGAGGAGCTTCTGCAAAGGTTTACCTTCAACTCTTGGGTATCATTTAGGACAAGATATTGAACTCAACCACTTCTGAAACATAGAGAGCTCCAGCATTCTTAAGTATCATTATGTCCCTGCCCATGACAGGTGGGTTAGAACTAGATGATCTTAAGATCCTTTCCAACCCTAACTATTCTATGATTCTATGATTATAACTCCATTTCACAAACCTCAGAGTTAATTTAGGAGATATTATGTTCCCAATGAAAACAATTCTAGCTCATGATTTCTTCTCTTCTGTATAAAAAGATGGTTAAAACCACTCATGGCTGTGTCTAATTGGCCTACAGCTATGCTTTAATTAGGTAAGTCATGACGAAATGTTCCTAACAAACCCCATGCTGTGCATATCTAATACACCTCCAAGGTTTAAAAGGGATCAAAAAAATCCCCAGATGTCGTCTATACAAGTCCTTCAAACCTAAGTCAAAGTTACTAAAATTATGTTAGAAATGCTGCATGTTTTAAAACCTGGCTTTAACCAAATGTGGCAGCCCTTTCCACCTCATGAGTAGTGTTGGTTTCAGATACCTGCAGCTGCTGTATAGCTGAGAATAAAGAGTGCTTTGATCAGGGATGTAGCTTCATCAGATCAGATTGATCAGGTTGATATCTTCAGCATCACTCAACTGCTGGGTGATACAGTGAAGTTGGTATTTCGAAGGAGTTTTAAATGGCTTTGCATGTTTATAAAATATGTTATCACCATGCACTGTCTGGCTGCATCCATTCTCCAATGGAGAACATCACCACATTAGGAGCTTTTCTGGAGTCCAGAACCATGTTACAGCCAGATGCTGCAACAAGATACAGAATTATAAGAAGAACAAAAGCAATTTTCTGTTAACTCCGTAACTATGAATCTAAATATACTTATGAAAAACAACTTTTACTTGTGCTGAACATTTCCCTTGGGCAGCGGGAAAAAAAATAAATCCTGTTATTACAAAAGCTGCAATTATTTAGCAGTCATAGTAGATGCAGTGCCAGCTTGTTTATGCAGTTCCTATGAACAATGATGCAGACAGTGTCTAAATTGAGTTCACTCTTTCCCCTGGCATAGTGAACTGTTTGTCTAGGCTAGTAAATGTACATATTAACCCAGCCACCTTGTAGGAAGCCTGTTCTATACTCTGTTCAATATTTTCTTGTTAAACTAATCGGAACCATTTGCTCAAAAGACTTTTGAGAGCTTCTCCCTCACAACTGGAATATACACATTTCACATGCTGAATTTGAGTAGTCTCAAAGTCCCAAGTGGTTTTAACAGATAATCACTACTGTGAGCTGTAAACACTTTCCCAGCAAGCTGCAAGCATGCCACTGAAAGCAACATAAAGCACTTTTAGGAATCTGAAGAATACTAGAAGCATGGAAAAGCCACAGGAATACCGCTGGCATTCATAAGCTATCAGTCACAGATATTTTTCAGTCTGGGACACACTCCTGCTTTCTTTTTTTGATAACTGAATTTTGGCAGCTGCATTAATTCATGTTAATCTTGTAGTTTAATGGGAACCACTCCATAACTGAGGGCAGTTCACCGTTCATTTAATTAAGGACCTTTTATAACCAATAATCAAACTGATGGCCAATAATTCTTGTCATCAACCCAGAGCCAGAAGGCAAAGAGAATAAAAAAAGGTCTAACGAAGGCTGCATTTCATCATGTGTTATAAATAGAGAGCACTGGGACCACAACATTGCATAAGCACAGTGATGTCAACTTTCCTCTTTCTTACTTCATTTTGCCTCAGTTCTGATTTTAAAGATGCGGTATTTCAGAATAAAGCAATTTTTTGCCTGATATCTGCTTGTAAAACCTGTTCCTAAAAACTACTCACATGTGTCTGTAAACTAATAAAAGTTGTAATAAACAGTCAAAACCAGTAATTTATTTATTTTTAAGAGACATGAGCATTCAATGCATTGAGATCTACATATCTTGACTGTCTTATGCAAGCACCTGGATGACCTGTTCTGAAGTACATTGTTGCAGAAAGTACTATGGAGAGCTCCATAACAGCGAGCAAACCACTCCAAGGGCAAATGAAACCACTTCCCTTGTTCCAGCATATATTCATGCAGTCCTCAGTTTACTGTGCAAGACATAAAAGACTATCCTCAGAAGTAAGCCAGCTGTAGGCTCTTCTCTCCATGGAGACAAAGATGCAAACTAGAAAATCAGAGCTGAACAGCCAAGGGTCAGGTTAGTAGTGGGAGCTGCTCCTCTCTCAGGAAGTTTTCTGCCTAAAACATTCAGTTGAAAACAAAACAATACTGCAGGTTTGTGGTTTTTTGTTGTTTTGGATTTTTTTTTGGTTGTTTTTTTTTTTAAAAAAAAAACCCAAGCTGCTTAAAATGTGTGCATACATCCGTTGGTTTTATTTCTCAAATCTGGCCAGCAGTATGGGGAAACTCATTTCATTTGCATTGTCTTTACTTGTCATTTTCAATTTTGGGGGGGAAAGTATGTAACATTCTCTTCTAATTGGAAATAGCATGAGGCTAGACCATGCTAACATAGTAATTGCAATACTATGATATAAAAGATTCCTAGCAGTATTATTAGATGCTCACTGAAGCATTTGACTGCTATAAGTAGACGCCACGGCTGAGGAACAGTACAGTGAAAGAAAATATGCCTCTGTTTTCCATTGTGCTTTGCCTGACCCTGTTTGGTGATCAGAAGAAAGCTATTTCACACCTCAATGTAAATACCAAAGTGATGAAGAAGCTGGATCACAGGGAGCTTCTCCTCACCCAACACCCCCAAGTCCTTCTCAGGGCTGCTCCATCCAGGGTCCCTCAGCCTGTGTTTGTGCCTGGGATTACCCTGACCCAGGGGCAAGGACTTGACCTTACTTCGGCAGTTCTTTGCATCTCATTTAGCACTTATGCCAGTCCTTTACATCTCATTTAGCACTTATGCCTGTAAGCATGGCCCTAAAACCTAGAACCAAACAGAATACTTGAGTTAGAGATGGCTGAAGCAGCTAGCTGGGGCAGCAAACTGTGCCACCACCTGGGGAGGAAAACATCTCAATTGGTCCCATGCTATATTCCAGAGTAACATTGGCAGGACTACTTATGGTGTAACTCCTGACATTACCCTTGGTGGAAACCAGCCCGCAGTCACTGGGCACCCAAACACACCACTGTGCTCTGTGCTGTCAGCAGCAGATACGTTCCCTTCTGGTAGAAAATGGCTTCTTTAATGAGCTATTTGGCAGAATAACTCTGCAACTAGTGCAGGCTAATCCACAAAATTAAAAGTTTAAAAATTAAACCATGAATAGACCTTTCATAGTTGTACTTCCAACATTCATGCCGTGGATTCAAGTGGATTTCTGCTTTAACATTTTTCCATTAACCATAAACCTGTAGATCATACCCAGACACAGCAATTTTCCTATGATCAGCCAAGTGAGCATCTGTATCACAGAGCTTGTTAGGTATATTTATTTTTAATAGGATTGAATTTAAACACCATTATCAGAAAATGGCAACACTGGAGTTTCACTCAAGTGCTTTTTATAAGTGTCAGGTGCAGAATAAGTATTTGATACTCATGATGCATTGACAAGCATTACATTTCCAGATTAGTCTGAATTAGGTACTCAACTCCCATTCCATCCATAGCAATAAAAATTAGCTGACTGTCCTTCAATAGCGCACAATTATCAGGATGAGCTTCCCTGTACCTGCAAGTAGGCATTCACATCACTATTCACGGACTCCATTAAAGAAAAATCATTCAGAACAAATTCTTCAAACTGCATTAAAAGCAAAATAAGACATCAGCCACTACTGGGAAAGAAAAAATACTTTAATACCCAAAGAACAGAATGGTGTTCACTTAAGTTCAATCTCACTGCCAGTACTAGCCAGTATCAGCAGCAGAGTAAGCTGGTGGAAGCTTTGTGCAATTCCATACAGAATAAAATACGCATACAATATTATATGCATATAACATGATATAATATGAGATGATAATTACGTCATATAGAAGCATGCTTGTTCCCATAAAGGATTAAGTCAGCCCTGGAGCTCACACACCGAGATAAGCATGCACATATATAAATGTATCTTCTGTTTATATAAAAACATAGACATACAGAAGAGACTTGAAATCCTATTTTCTTTGGTGTTCTATGTACTTACATCCAATAAAAAAATGTCAAATCTTGAATCAATCTACAAATATTTTGGTTCAAATGCTATACTCTAATAAGAAGCTCCATGGATTAATATAACACTGTTTAAAAGGGGAAAATAAATAATTTTATCAGCTTTAAATTTGCAGTAGTGCTGTTAACACAAGTGCCTACTCAAATATTTTGTCTGTCTGAAGGGCATTCAGTCATGACGAGAATTTCTTGGCTCATTGAAGGTGCTGGATAAGTCAGTCATTCTGCTTGGACTGCTTGGCCTGCTTGGTTGAACTGCTTCATGTAGTTTAAGATATATCAAAAAAAACCCAACAACAACAACAACAACAACAAACATCAGAACATCAAGCATGTTCACACATAAAAGGAAAACTGCAAAAATTTCTGCTAAACTCTGCTGATTTCAATGCTTGCTCTGACTCAGCAGATCTGCAGACATGCCAGGCTTTTAGCCATGCTTGTGCTGTCTTATTCCCTATCTCTACCCTATTAATAAAATACTCTTCACACAGCAGTCTCAGTAAGAGCAACCCCATCCTCTCCTCCACAGAATCATAGAGTGACTTGGGTGGGAAAAGACCTAAAGATCACCTAGTTCCAGTCTCCTGTCTCAGGTAGGGACACCTTCCATAGGACCAGGTTGCTCAAGGCTCTGTTCAACAGACGGTCCCTCAAAACTGTTGCTGTCCTTATGTTTGTTCTCTCTTTAACTGCACCCCTCCAGAAAGCAAAAACCAAACCCTTAAAAGGCAGTAAATAACCTTTTGAAATCAGTTAACAGGGCACCCCCATAACTTTATTTTACTGTCATTATTTGCTTTCAGCACGGTACAACCATAGCACCTGCTCTGTTAGCAGCACAATGGTTGGTAACCGATTTCGAAAGGGAAATGTTTCAGATTCAGTGGCATAAAATTCATTTTAAACACCCTCAAAATGTGTTTTTTCCTGGATGGAAAATACACCTGGCTTCTGAGAAGCCACTGAACACTATCGAATAAGTAATAAGGTTTTAAAATTTTCTAAATAAAGGAGAGTGAAAAAAAAAAAAAGACTTATTGATCCATCTATTTCAGCAACTTTATCTTAGAAATCCTTGTTCCATTGCAGCAGTATTTCCAAAAGAGCTTGTGTAGCCTGTTATACATCGATACCCTGAAAAAGTCGTCTCTTCCCAAAGGCTAAATTAAATACTTGACTTTCATATTTTCAGGTGAAGATACTATTAATTTTCTTTCATCTCAGTAAGAAGAAGACATCTCAGCTCCTTCAACCTTCTAGAAAAGGGTAAAAGAATGTCACATTGGATGCTTCTGCCCGATTGACTTGACAGAGGAGCTGTAGGGGTCAAAAACCTATATTGCCATGTCACAAACTCAGAGCTACATGAGCAAGAAATACAGGGAATGGTATCAAAGTTTCTGTTTCCACAGAATTTTTCAGTATTGAAACTTATCAAGAAAACAAATGGGAGACAGGCAGTCCTTGCTTTGGGGAGAGATTGGGATTTGTGCTCCTTTGTCTTGGTTTTGCCTAAAGGAAGTCATCTTGAGATTGAGCATATATTACTGTGCTGCTTTATTCTGCCAGTTCACACATGCATATATCCTGTTCCATAAAGAATCATAAAATACCAGGTTGGAAAGGACCTCAAGGATCATCTATCCAACCTTTCTAAGCAAAGCATTATCAAGACTATATGTCTCAGCACCCTGCCCAGCCAAACCTTAAGTGTCCAGTGCCAGGAGTCCAACAATTTCATGGGGAGATAATTCCAATGGCTGGTTGTTCTCATTGTGAAAAATTTCCCCTTGTGTCCAGTCTATAAACTCAGAGCAGAGGACAATGAAATCTTCTATTTTGTGCTTGGTTTCTTTAACAAGATCACAAGACATGAGCAAAATTAACTCACTCCACAATGCAGGATCACATAGAAACAGATCCTCAGGTTGCTCAAATTTTCTTGGGTTCACCAACTGCTGCACTGTCCACCCACTGAGGATTTGCCTGCTCCTCTACAGGTTTATAACAGTGGATAATCTTTTGTATTTTGGAAATTAGTTTTCCAAATAAACCAATCAGGTACAGCATGGGGTTTAACATTAGCAATAGTCTGTAACTGGTTTTGTAAATATTTCAGGACCAGCATGGCTGTGAGACCAACTTAAGCAGCACTCACAAAGAAAATGTTAGCAGGCTTCTCGTTTTTCATGCTTTCCTTGCTGTGTCAAACCACGTTATGCTGATGTGGGTTTTCTTCTTAATACTACTTTCTACCTAAGTGATTCACACACAACAACATGATCCACGCCTGCTTTATGCAGTACTTTCCATGACCTTGATCTCTGAATAACCATTTTGCTACAGGAATTTATGCAGCAGAGCCAGAAGTAAAACTGATTTAACCAAGATGCACAGTGCTTACAATCATTCACCCTTGTCGAAAACCCAGGTGATTTTATATGCCACTTGTCTCGTGTGGCCTTAACTTTGATGTAGCTTTTCTTCCGCAACAGCAAACAAAACCAGTGCTAAAAACACTTCATATTAAGAATTCCTTAGTAAAAGGCATGTGCATAGAAAAAATGTTTCCGGATTTCAGTCAAGTTGTTTGTAGCTTATACATATGGATGCTCAGAAAAAGCAAGTTTTTCTCAGTGAACACTGTCTTTCAAATCCAGGGGTTTTTTTGCTTTTGCTGCTACTCTCTTTTACTCTAGGCAGTGACTTAAGAGTATGTAAAAACAGCATTTCTGACCCAATACTACCAGAAAATTGTTACCTAGTCTATTCCTCCTTAAGGGACACTTTAGGGAAATAAAATAAGGAATATATCACCTCAATCTTGATTAATTTAAAAATTGCTGCCTGCTTCAGGGGCATTGATAGTACTATTCTCAATATGGGCATTATTATGTGAAGACTAGTTGACATAACTTTCAGATAATAGAATGCTCTTCCCCCCTGTATCCATAGAAAATCCTTGACACAATTAAGGGACAAACAAAATACTAAGCAAGAAGAAAAAGAGATGAGCTATGACAGCATATTGGCAAATTTATCAATTCAGTTATGACCACATACAGAAAACTGGAGATTTATAGAATTAGATCTCTTCTAGATCTCTACCAGGACCTGAAATCCCAAGCCTTTTTCCCACCAACAGACAGGGCTGCTATCAGAGTGAGATTCTACATGTAGGTACGGGATATGTAAATCATTTTATTCTGGATTATGTCACTTTCAGAACAATTAGGGAGTTGGGGCAGGGCTAAAAGAGCTAAGCAGGCTTTCAGACTTGCTTAACACAACATGAAACAGAAAAACTATATTTAGAAAAGAAAACCAACCATCCAACCCTTAGAGGGCAACAGGGAACAATCCCAAAATACTCTTCTGAAAGCTAGAAAATATTTAGAAAATAAATGTAGTTGACACTGGTTAACACATTTAATCATCTTCAAACATTTATTTAAACACTAAGCTCTCTTAAGCTATTGAACACGCAAATGATTTATGTAGTAACTGGGTTATCTGCACTGGACCCTTTAATTTTCATTACATAGAGAGGTGTGGTAAAATACTGCTAAAAGTCCAAGACAAAAAATTGAAAGTTAGCAAAAATACATTATCTTTTCTTGCAAATTCATTCACCTCTTCCCATTTTAGACCTATGTCCAAGACAGAGGAGGCTATTTTTAGCTCTTTCAAAGTACTGACAGGAACTCCATTGTGAAACACTGTCTGATTCTTGTAAATAGCCTCATTATTAAAAAGATCAAAAGCATCTTGCTACCATGTGATGTAACTAACTTTGATCTGATGCTATCTATTCAGACTTCAGAGAAGATAATTACTGCACTGTTAATTTTTCTTGCACTCCGACTGCAAATGTCTCGTTTATTCCCCTTCACACTACAGATACCCTAAAAATTAAAAGACTACATCAATATTAAAAAATATGGGTCTTGTAATTTACAGTTTTTCAAATAAACAATCATATTAACTCTAAGGAAACGCAGAAATATTTGCATTTTTTTCTAGCCAGGTAAGAAAACAAAACAATCAATTATTCTATTTATGAGATACAATGATTACATGAGAAACTTCAGTGCTTTTGTGAGTTTCCTACTAATAAGGAAAAGTTCAGAAAGTAAACAGATTCTGAACAAGTTCAGAGTTCTGGCACATTGCTCTGCAAGGAGAGTTATCAGGTGATCTCTGTCCTCATCTCCCCAGTTTAGTCATGTAATTCCCTTTGATTTCTCAGAGCACTTTCTGTTACTAAAACGAACATTCATGTACATGATGCTCATTTTTCAGTTAAGTCTGTCACAAATGAGTGATTTACTCATGAAAATAAGAAATGTACATCAATATTGGGCCTAAGTTATAGCTCCTTTTTTTCTATTTTTTTTTTTTTTTTTTTAATTCTGTATTTGGGAATTCACTACGTGACCAGAAACTTCACCAAAATAAACCTTTACTCTACCAACAGGGTGAATGCAATTGTGTTGAGTCATGGCAATGCAGTTCTGGTTTTCCCTTGAGACTGCAGAGAATCAGCAATTGTGAATTCTTTCATCTTTATGTCAGCCTAGTTTCATTCTTAGCACTACCTTGGCATTCTGTCTTCTTCTGGGGATTTTCATCACCTTATACTCGTCCTTACAGTTATGTCATTTTGCTATTGCATTCTTCCCAATGCACATGAAAATTTATGTACACCTAATTTCTACATGACATACTTACAGCAAAAGGCATAATGAGGCAAAGTTAGATGCATTACAGACTGACTGCAGACAGGAAAAAATTTTTCAAGAGCTACATAAAGGACCACGATGCAAATCTGCTATTAATTTTCACAGAAACTGCATGGTCAGACATGATCTATATAATGATCCTCTAGTCACAGTTGTTCTCAACAACAGACATTGCAATCTCTTGCTGGGGAAAAGTATTGGTGTGATTTATTTCTACTTTTCAAGTAACAGTTAATCCTTGCTGCATACTAGATTTGGAGTCAACACATTTCAGTAAGGCAAATAAACTGTACTGCCCAACAACTTACCTGTCTTTTCAATATTTGATTCCTTATAATGAAAACGATTCCACAATTAATAAGCTTCTACAAGTATAAAGTTACATTTTTATTTTTATCCAGTAAAAGAATGTATCATATTAATGTACCTAAAGAAATAGAACTGAACCCTCCACCAACAGCAATTATTATATTTTATTATGGCTTCATAAAAGGATATTGTTATGAAAGCACTGAATATCCTATAATCCAAATTAAGGCTCTATTCACTAATGAAAGTATTTTTCATGCATAAGCTTTAAAGCTGGAATGCAAAATGAACAGCACATTGAAGCACATTATTGTTTGACAAAGTACTAACTAGCCCGTTCTTCAGATCTTACTGTGTAACACTAATGTGCTCTGCTATTGTTCATTGGTTTAAATAAAGCAAAAAGGGAAAAGGCAGCTATTAGATTTAAACAGATTTTCGATTTCATTAATATTTGCCATGAGAAAGGAGTGTGGGGAAAAGCAGGTTCTGTCAGAGGGCACTTCCGTAAGATTTAATAGTGGGAATCCTCAGAACATCACTGCAGAGTGAGGACTTCCATACATTTATTTGAATTTTTGTAAATTTGATGAGAAGGCACTAAATACATTGTTTTTTCTTATCTTACCATGTTGACTGTTCATGACAAAAAAATAAAAACCCAAAAAGCTTTAAACCCGATTTCCAACCCGCTGTGCTTGATGTCATGCACAACAGGTACAAACATTTTAATGCCAAAAATGTGGCTTAAGGAGGGAGAAATAAAAGGAAAGGAGCATGTGCATTAGGCAATAGCAATTAACATCTGAAAATGAAAGATATCCAGCAGCAGAAAGACTATTTGGCATGGTGGAAGGTATCCAGAGATTTACAACATGGTTTTCATAGGTGTGAATACCTGAGCAGACCAGGGCAGGGACTTATTCAGTTTGCAGTTATTTGGAATTCTGAAAATAGAGTCATTCTGGAAAAGGGAATAATTGAAAGTGTTCCTGAAGACTACAGTTCATGTACTCACCCATCACTGACAGCTCTGCAGAGCCGCTGCTGTTCTCATTTTTGTAGGTAACTACACATGTGTATGTTCCAGAATCATCATCAGTCACATTTGATATGAGGAGGTTACTGCCAGCCAGCAAGGAATATTTTTTGGACCTGAAACATTGATAACATGTCCGCAGTGTGTTAAACTATTATCACTATGTAGAAAAATACACACAGCAAATTACACTCTTAAGTAATTCTCATCTACGATCTTTGCTGTTTAATAGCTTTACCCTTCCATTTTAAATAGCAGCCTGGTGACATTTATGACCAAATTCCACTCTTGTATTTGGTGCAGAGGTCATAGTATCAGCCATAGTATTACACAGGCTCAGAACTGTCTCCCAGAGTTATCATAGAATCACAGAACAGTACAGGTTGGAAAGGGCCTTAAGGATTGTCCAGTTCTAAACCCCTGCCAAGGGCAAGGACACATTCCACTAGACCAGGTCGCTCCAAGCCCCATCCAACCCAGCCTTGAACACTGCTAGTGATGGGGCAGCCACAAGATGAGTTACAGCAGCAGTTTCAGAGACACATCCAGTCTCATTATTATTTAGGAGGAAAAATCTCATAGCCTCTAAGTCCACCCTACAGAATTTAAAACATCACTCAGTGGTTTGCCTTTACTTTGCCCAAGGAATGTAGCATTAAGATATGTGACGCACAAAGGACTGAGCTACCTGATGGGGAGCACTTGATCTCCTCGCAGCCATGTAAAAGTGGGAGGTGGGTAACCAGAAACACAGCACTCCAGAACAGCATCCTTCCCTTCCATGGCCACCACGTTCGATGGTCGCTGCAGGAAAAACTGCTGCCTGTGCAAACCTGGATCTACAAGAGGAAAGAGACAGTTGTCATCCACTTAAAAAAAATGCCAAACCACCCAACAAAACAAAATATTCTTGTAGGGAACGGAGAGTATAGCACATCTGATCAACAACAGTCCCGAGGACCACAGCTTTCACCAATTTTTACTGATGGGAAGAATAGAAAATCACAGTACAAAAATATAAAAAGATTTGTATCAAATGGCAACCTTAGAACTGTTTACAGGTTAAACCCAAGGGAGCAATTGGAAGGCAGACAAATACCAGCTTTTGGGAATTTGTGAAAGGACTGTTTATTAAACAGTCAAAAGGACTGGTATTAAAGTCAGGTCTTGGAAAGCCACAGGAAAAGGTACAGTCACAGCAAGAAAAGACAGGGATATACATAAGATTAAGAGTGGTACTGGATTAACGACACTGTTTTGCAGTCACAAGAGGGAAGTTTGTAAGTAGGGCAGGTGAGAGGAAGCAAGGAAAGCTTTAGGTTAGGAAAACACAAAAAATGAAGGATGAAATAACTTGAAAGTCTGAATGGAGAAGGAATAAGTAGAAAGATTTGTCCCCCAAATTCTCATTTGTCCTGCATAGAAGAGGCCATCTCAGACAGCCCTGGACACGCACAAGCTTAATCTCTGCCTCTGCCTGCTACGGGTGGATCACCACTGAGCAGGGACAACCTAGACGCAAATCCCACCCTTTATGTGTGGAATACCAGCAAACAGAACCATACGCCAAGGAAATCAGTTGCTGTTTAATGAGTCTGTTCCTTCTCTTGAAAATGACTTCATTTCTTGCCACAGATGTTGAAAAATATGTGCTGGACCACAGCCATTAAACATTATTCCTTGTTTTTTGACACAAACATAAAATTACACAATATAAATGAATATTCACACAAAATTAACAAATACAAGATCTTCCAGGATCATCTCCAAGTAATTAACTGGTTCTTCCATACAAGTAGAAAGAAACTGTAACTATCTGCATGTATTTGATATAGATTTACAACAACAGCATATTTCAACGTCTTACTGTAACCAGATGGACATGCAATTCCCAGACATCAGTAATTGCAACTGATGCAGAAGTTATCACACACAACTCAATAGCTTCCATCTGTGAAGATGTCTTGGCTGATAACAGTGATTCTTTTGGCCCGTGAACCACATGGTATCTCTTACAATAACCACAAATACACAAATTATATTAATGTATACAATTAGAATACATAGTAGCTAATTAGCAGAAAACCAAAGGAGTTTTGTTTGGTTTGTTTTCATTTCTTTTTTAAAATTGGGTGTGCAAATATAAAAATAGATGTGCAAAACCAGAAAGCAAACTAAAACCTGTAAATAACATCAAGATCTTGATACAGAAGGGTCTCCTTCCCTTCAAAAGCACTCAGTTCTGAAAGCACAAAGAGGTCATCTGATTATAATAGTGATCCTAGTTAGGATGGAAGATGTGAGCAGCAGTAAGAAGCACAGCAATAAAAATATAGGGAAATTACATCAGTGAAAATTACATTTTAAGTTACAAAAAGGAGATGATTAATGATTGAAACCACAGGCTTTAGTAGAATATATTTGGCTGAGAGGGTTCTTCAAACACATCTGGAATAAATGGAATTGCAGAGCTGGTATAGGCTGGGTATTAGACAAAGCTGCAAAATCCTAAACCACACAAAAGTGTTTCAACACATATTACTATGCTGCACTTCAAAGAAAAGGAAGAAAAAAAGCAGGATAGTACATTCAAATTTTACATGGACATATAATTCATTTGTGTTGTACTGGAGACTAGAAACAATATTAATGAGACATTACAACTGTCTTAACTCCTCCAATGAAAATAATGCTTTCATTATAATTCTGTCACCAATCTGAAGATCAGTTAATAACTGTCATTGATTAAAGAAACACCACACTTCAACCAAAATGAAACACCACAGTATTTTACTAGGAAGTTTTTCTCTCTCCTGTAATTTGTCTGGCAAAATTTTCAGTTTTACTGAGGGACATAACTGAATGAATATCCAAGTGAAAAGAAAGGAGTTAGAATTCAGGTAAGCAGGCGTACAGCTAGCCCAAGTCCAAGGTTAAAGTAAGAGGGTGCTGATGTGAGAAACTGCTGAACACTGAAAGGGCAAAGTCACCATCCAACACCAAAGTGGGATTCAAATTGTTAGACAGTGATGGTAAATGACAGAGGATAGACTAAAAGGTAGGTACGTACTTTTTATTATTATTTTGGGATCTTTTCATTAATCTAAAATTGTCAAAAGTAGTTTATTCTAAAATGTATTTGAAATCAGTTTTGTATTTAATGGGTAGCTACATATAATTTCAACATGCAAAATTACCACTGCTACACACCCCTGTAATATATATATGCTTTCATCCTCATTAAAGCTTAGCATTTAATAATCATCTCCTCATCCCTAGCTGACCTCCTTTTTCCAACACTTCTGAATTAAGATGGTTCCTTTTGCCCCCAGGAGCCAACTGTGCTTGCAATAGGGCATTGCCTTGGGCTGGCTGCTCCTCAGCTATTCTACATTTCCTGGAGAAAGGAGAGAGTCTTGCCTCCACCGTGGCACTGCTGTCACCTGCTTTTCATCATTCCCATCTCTCGCTCCATTCAAGCCTCATAAACAGAAGCCTGGGTTTGCATTTGAGCTTTTCTGAACTCCTTAATGATAGAGCTGCTAGCTGAAATGGCGGCGTCTTCTCTACAGCCTTCTATCTCCTGCAAACACAGCTACAAAGTGGGTGGAAATCATATTTGTCAGTTGTGAAGCAACATTTTGTTGCTTGGTCTCCACTCAACCAGAGAGTGAGGAGTACAGTCAAAGTTAGCAGGCTAAGGCCACACAGCGTTAAAAAAATATCAGTTACAGGAAGGAAAAAAAGAAGAAAATACCTAATTATTTTCAGAAAATAAGAGGGGGAGAGAGCTGGGATTTCAAACCCATGCAGAACTTGCATGCTATTCTGGTAAATTTCCTTCAGGAGGTGGATTTTATTCAAACCAACTGTGCCACAGCAGTCACAATTGCAGTCAGTCCTGGTGTTCATGCGGTAAAGAATCAGTTTTACTACTGGAGAGGTCTGGATGGAATAATTAACACATCGGGTTTAAGCATCAAGAAGCGAACCCAGAGCTTTCATGACACACAACATTAGTAAGGAGGACTGATATGCTATCACAGGCTATTCAAGTTGATACATCACAACCCTTGGTTTTGTGCCACAGTACAAAAAATTGAGGTGGCCTAAAACCAGAGCTTGGTAACTAGAACACGAAATACAGTGTTATCAGGAGCTACAACTACTCAACCATAGCCCTACAAGGAACCAAGGAGTCTTGCAAAACACCTTTCCCTCATGAAGAGCATTCACAATTTCCTCTCAGAGCTGTGACATGCCTTGAACAACCACATGGTGTTAGATATTAAAGGAATTCACTGACCAAAACCCCTGTGAGATCATGGAGTGCAAACCTCTGCAGAAGAGTGTTATACTGAAGGACGTATGGTATCCACTCATATATGCTTGGCAGGGGAAAAATTGCACAAATTAAAAATTGGTCAATAATAAGAAAAACAAACAAAAAAATGAATCCCTAAACATCTTCTGAGCAAACCCTACAAAAATATGCATCAGTGACACAAGAGGCTCAGTGAGATGCTCAGGCTTTTTTGTGAGCTGAAGGAAGTGCAACACATCTAGTGCCCAGGCAGCAATTTCTGCATCTGATTCAGGCTTGTCTGATTAAAAACTAACTCCTCACCATTGCATGAGTACACCCAGTTATTTCCAGCCGAGAAATAGAAAAAGGTCAGCCCAGCAAATTAAATTTTTACATTTGAAAGAAAGGAAAAGTAAGTGAGCAGATTTTTAAGACTAAAGGGTCATTAAATCTTGGGTTGTGTATAGACAGACCACAGAATCACACGCGTCCTGAGCTCAAGGAAGGTGTCCAGTCCTGATTATAAAGATATCTAAGGTCTCATTAAACTCTTCTCCTCTTGATTAAAGAGCACTCAGTGTATTCTCCCTGACAAGGTACTTGTATGCGATAATCAAGCCCACATAATCAACTAACTGTGGCCAGCTTGAGCAGATGAGAAATTCTTTGCATGGAGCCCTGGCCTATTAGAGGTATTAGCCTTGTTTCAGCCATGGTTTAATCACTTGGGGACTAATATGTCATTTGTGCCCTGACGATGGCGATGTCCCCATCCATTGGGATGTGACCCAAAACCTCTTGGTCTTTTCCAGCATTAGCTTTCCAAGGAATATTGTTTGATTGTGACTACATGGAACAATCTGCTCTCACCTACGAGCCATAGACCCCATTACTGCCCTAGTTCACAGCACATGCTTGGAGGCTGGTGCCAATGGAAGTCAGGGCTTCACTGGCTTCCCAACCTGCAGAACACCGACCACATCAACATGAGTTAACAATTCTAAAAAATTGCTAGAAAATTCTAAGAAATCCTAAAACCAATTAAGAAGCAGTGAGCTGCGAGAACTTATTTTCCCTGAACAAAGCAAAACCTCTCATTTCATACTTAGTCGTTTTCTTAAGCCCACAATGTGCAGTAATGTGGCACAGCTATACATGTATTTTCCATGCTCGTCAAATTAATGACACGTAGTTGAGATTCAGAGCCAGAAACAGGATCTGTGAATGT
This sequence comes from Psilopsiagon aurifrons, assembly GCA_025447955.1. Lineage (NCBI taxonomy): Eukaryota > Metazoa > Chordata > Aves > Psittaciformes > Psittacidae > Psilopsiagon > Psilopsiagon aurifrons. Next base: position 18,568 of record JAOEHY010007016.1, on the reverse strand, counting down.
GTGTGTGGTTCCAATAGTCCCCATTGCACTGATACCTGAGAATACCATGCTATCTGCAAAAAAAAATATACACCTTCACAAAGTCTTATTAGGAAAAGTCAGTTCATCTCCTTCTTACAGATGGTTGATGGAGTAGTTGATATATTTTGTCATGTAACTGAGGGCATATATGTATTCAGCAGCAGGGACTAGTTTTGAATTAGGGTTTTTTCACAGTCTTATGTTGAAGGCATAGCTTTTGCCAAAATTAACCAGCATAATTTATAGTCAATCACTGATGGCTCTCTCAACAAACCCTCAGATTCGTGTCACTATGCATTGATAAAAGTTGAGGAAATACTTAACTTTCATGCCGAGTTAGTCTTAAGCAAGTGGAACTAAAGGCAATGCGATTTATTTCTATCTTCCAAGGAAAATTAAGTTGCAAGCAGTTCACTTGGATTCAGCAATAGAAATACAGTTCTTCAATATTCAAAGAGAAAAACACTACTGCAGCAGTTTAGCTACACTGTGTATTGAAAAAAAGAAACGCTTCCACAAAAATATGTTGCCTCCTGTTGTATGGAATCTCACTGTGCTAAGATATTTTGTGCTACAACGCTTTTGTGTTCTTCAATTGATGAAAGACTCCCATCACATTGTACTCATGATTTTTTTTTCTGAATGTATTTGAGTAACATTGCACTTTACCACACAATTTTTTTTTATTGCAGTAGTTTTTATACTGAAAACTGACATCCCTTTAATGTGACACTGATGTGACAGACTATCTCTAAGTGTCCATTGTCACATTTCTAAATTTGATTAAAAGACACAAAGATTTATACCAAATAAAACCCATTTTGCTTTCTGTTTTCAGTGAAGAAAGGCCAGCAAAATCCCCCAACCTGATCTCACCATCATGCCTGGAGGCTGAACACTTAATCCTAAGGAGAAAGAAAGGGCTATGTGTGGACAGCATTAGAGAAATCTGTCATTAAAATGATACCGATCTCTCAATCCACAGAACACATTAAAATGTATAGCCAGAATGCAGCACTACTTTGGAATTTTGCTTTTTTGCCTCCACCTCATTTTTCCTACTTTATCCCTTCTGACCTGCCCAAAACCACAAGCCTGGCTCAGCAAAGCTCTGGAATATTACATGACCAGGGGCATCTAGGTAGTAAGGACAGACAAAGACAGTAACATTAGCACCAACACGCATCAGGGCGCGAAGACATTTTTCTTACCATAGTGACTTCAAAATACATTAACTAAAGTGCAAGGGAAACCGTGCCAAGTCACTGCTGGAACATGAGACCATACACCAGGAGTCCGATTTCCAACTTTAATGATGATTTCTTTTGAGACATTTAGTTTCCTCATCCATAATGAAGATAAAAATATTTACAGGCCTTTGACTTACTCTTTTTGATCCTTCAGTAAAGGGATAATATAAAATTTATTAATGCAGGGGTAGAGAAGGGTCACTGCTGGTTTGTATTTACAAGACAGAAAAAAAGGAGGAAGCTTTTTCCCTAGCCATTAAAATTTCTGAGGGAAAATTAAAACAGAATGAGGAACTGCTCCACAACTGCATTATCTTCTACTTTGAATATGGAGAATAGAGCTGAGTCAAGAATGTGGCAACAAGTTTACACTTTTACTTTCCACTGAGCATCAGAGTTTTGGCAGGCATTACTTGGACCTACATCGTCCTTGAGATGCAAAGGCACGAGCAGTTGAAGAACAGTGGCTTGATCCAGGTAGTTACTGAATACAGGGAAGAATCTAATACAAGATTTTCAATGCTGTGATAAACTAATATAACTGAAGAGGAAAAAGATTTTTCTACCAGTCCCAGTCTGTTTTGAGATCAAAAAAATAAATCAAAATAATTAAAAAAAAAAAAAAAAGAACAGGTTACTCAATTTTGGAAACATGTAGCAGCCCTAAACTGATTCATAGTTTTTGAATGATAAATGGTAAAACCTTCTAAATCATTTTTATGACAATTTCCTAAACCTCCTTCAAACCTTCTGCAGCATTTCTGAAAACATGGTCCCCAGTGAGGCACGCTCCATCATATGGACCTCAGTGTGTCATTGCAGCTCTCCTGCATCATGACCCAGCCTTCACTGCCATTACCCTCACTGAGATCTCATTCGTCTCTCACTGCACTGTTTCATCTTTGTTCTGTCAATTGCCCACAATGAACCCCAAGATGTTTGTCACAGGAAAGCATTTGCTTCATCCCCTGGACACTCCTATGACATGGCCAATAGGACCCACCACATTAATATTCTATTTTTCTTCTTAATTCTACCGCTTTTATAAAGTTCTGTCTAGTGAGCCACATTCTTCGGTATTCACCACCACTGTGATGCATGCAGACACCTTCAATTGCAGTTTTGTTGTTATATCCTTTATTAGAGAGTACTGTATCAAGAATATATCCCTGGCTCTTAGTGAGGACTAGCACTAAAAAAAAAATGAGCACTTCCTCCTTAACTATTTCAATTTGGAGGCTTGATAGGTACAAATCTGCTCTTGCATAAAGATCCTTTACTGATATTCAGTTCTCTCTCGTTTTAGGCAAGAAAGCCTACCAGAAATCATAGAATCACAGCATGGTTTGGCTTGGAAGGGACTTTAAAGATTATCTAGTTCCAAACCCTGACACAGGCAGAGACACCTTCCAATCTACTGTAATGATAAAGTTGTAACTCCCCAACAGCCATTACCTTCATTCCACTTAAATTCCCTTTGGCTGCTAATCTGACTCATGCACAGGGGAATACTCATCTGATTTAAGAGATAATTTTACAGAAGGCGGTGGCGATGAGATAGGTGCATATGTTTTCCTGGCAAATTGAGTTAGTGGCCAGGGAAGAAAGCAATGTGTTTTAGGCAATTAAAAATGCAAAAAGAAAAAAAAAAATAATAATCAAGAGTTTGTAAAAAACCAAGCCTAGCTACAACTTCTAGTTGCATCCATCGTCTCTGATATGTAGGATATGCAATAGTCACAGTCATTAATGCCTTATTTGCATGTTATTAGAAGTAGGATGAAATAACATTCCATATTATAGCTCTAGTTGTACTACTCAGCACAAAACAAATCTCAAAGTGGGAATGCAAAGGCTGTTCTGACACTGCAGAATTCCCTTTTGTTTGGTATTCTTTGTGAACTGCATTTTAAGAGCAGGACTGGTGATAAATTTAAAGCGAGCTTTCTTGTTCTCCCTCTATACCCAATTTTGCAATCCAGCCTATGCTTTGCTAGCCACCAGTGTCAGCCTCCTCAAGCAACCTCAGTTCCATAAAGACCACTATATACAAGGAACTTTCCAATAACTATTTACACTTTCAAATACATTCAGAAATAAATTACATCATTTTCTTAATGCCCTTGTACTGAACTCAATCTGTGCTTCAGTCCCTATTTAGAGCAATTGCTGAAACCCATATGCATAAATAAATAAATGTAATTTTCATAAATAAATACACTAATCTGGCAACCAGCCAGAGATCTGTTGAGCAAATGGCTCTTTAGTGGATATGAGTTATTCTCCTTGTGGTTGCACTGTTCCTGACATCAGCTCCATGCTAAGAGGACACACTGACTTGTACCTACATCTCTGCCCGCCTGCTCTTTCTTATTTCCAACTAGGTAAGCCACTGTAACATGGGAACTGTATATTTATGTGTATTATGTAAGCGATTACTTAAATACAAATCAGATTTATCTAAGGGAGAGAGGCAAAATAGCTCATTCCCCAGGATTATTAATAAGCATTTTAAATTTAACCTTTGGGTATTTTTTGCGAAAGGTCAGAATATAGCTATCTTATAAAGTGACATCAGCAGTGCTATTCATTTGGACAGCTGGCAGCAAGGATAACCCAGATATTGGAAGTTATTATGTGGATATTTTGTAACTAGGATTTCTCCTTGTAGGAACACACATGTGAAATCGTGTGAATACTCTCACACTGATGCCTTTTTGAACTTGACTTTAACAGATGACATCAGAGAAGGATATATTTACCAAATAAGAAAGCATTTTTACCCCCAGCTGATTCTAACATGACCAACACTAGAAGAAAAATCAGAGTAATTACAGTATTGCTAAGTAACACAGCTTGTCCTGTGACATGGCATGCCCCATCCAAATGATTCTTCTCTAATGAGATAAAAATGAAGCCTTTAATAAGAATTATATCAGTTCAGCAGCACAAGTGATGCCTGTGCTTGGTGCACTGCTTAGGACAAGGCTGATGATCTATTTGTTGCTTGCTTTGAAAAGCAGGAGGAGCAGCAGCAACTGAACATCCATCCTTGATTTAAATGTAATGGATGGAAAATCCAGCACAGAAAATAAACAGTTCCAATGGCTATTGCTGGGTTTACATGTTAAATCTCTTCTTTCTGTTTGCAAGAATGTAGTTCCAGGTTTCAAGTCATTAGCTTTTAATGCGGTTTATAAAGAAATTTCAGGTTAAAGAGCCTTTCCCCCACCCTCCAAGTAAGTGTTTAGAGAGCACACTAGCAGCAAGTTTACAAAGCTCTCTATAAAGTACAAAATTTCCCAGGTGTTTAACAAAAGTCAGGCTATGTACAGTAAACACTGTAATTCTTTTCTGAACTGTTATTAATTTATCAACATTCATTCCCTCAGCTCATGTTTGGTTGGTATTCATGTAAGAGAAATGTTTTGCAAATCAGCCTCAGCAATAAACAGAGGCTTTGTACGCTCGTGTCCATCACCTTGTTGAAAAAAGAGCATCAAAATACATTTGATACAAATAAATTCAGCTTATGCTACAATCTGGAACCATCTGGAAAGGTAATATCTCTGGCATCGTGCATCACACCTGCAACTTGTGCATCTAGAAATAACACTGGTTTTGCTGGTGGGTTTTATTGGTAATTTAGTTCTTATTATTTGGTCCATATGTACTGGTTGGAATTAGGGCAAGGCACCTCTGCAGAAAATAGACACTGGAGAACATTAATGTGAAACTGGTTAGATTTAAAAGGAAAAACAGAAAAATCTCTAGTTTAGTATTTATTTTAAATTAACCACATCTGCTGGAAATCTGTTTTCATCCAAGAATAAACGCTGGTAAGCACTATCTGTTGAGGATAAGAATAAGTTAAAAACCCAACTTAGATAACTATAGGCAGAATGGGAATGTGCATCCACACTGGGATCCTCCCAGGGTATAAAAGATGAGAAGAAATCATATAAATTATCTCTGCACCTGAGACTAGTGGGTGGTGTGAAAAACTGACGGCTGATCTTCGAAGAGATTTGTATTTCCACTTAGCCAGACCCTCCTCAAGACTAAATCTAGCTGTAAAACTCATTAAACAACAGACTCATACCAAACAACATCATTCAGTATATTCCAGCTGTTTCATTTCCTGTACAGACATATCTCATATGTTCTCAGATGAGATGCTTCCTGTACAAACATGACTATTCAGAATCATGTATTACAGACTGGTGTCATGGTTTAAGCCTCTCATGTAGTTCGCTCACTCATTCCCCCCTCTTTTCCCCCCCAGCTCCCAGAGGGATGGGGAGGAGAATAGAAAGAATGCAACTCCCGCAGGCTGAGGTAAGAGCAGTTCAGTAACTAAGGTATAACATGAATCACTGCTGCTACTACTAATAATAATAATGACAAGGGAAATGCAAGGGAAGAGAATACAACTGATACCTGATACCAAGACCGACCAAGGCATGCACATCCCTCTTCCGGGTCCCTCTCCTCAGGTTTTTACATCCTGGGCATGATGTGCTGTGGTATGGAATACCTCTTTGGTCAGTTTGGGTCAAGTGTCCTGCCTCTGTTCCCTCCCAGCTTCCCCCCCTCCCCGGCAGAGGATAAGGCTCAGAAAGTCCTTGGTCAGACTACACATTTCAGCAGTAGCTGAAAACACTGGTGTTATCAGCTCTGTTCAAGGCTGAAAGTCAAAAACACAGAACTGTACCAGCCACTAACAAGGAGAAAAAAGACTGCTACTGCTGAACACAGGACGACTGGTTTGTGTTGGAAGGGACATTAAAACTAACCCAGGTCCACCATGGACAGGGACACCTACCACTAGAGCAGCTTGCTCCAAGCCCTGTCCAACCTGGCTTTGAACACTGCCAGGGATGGGGCAGCCACAGCTTCTCTATCAGGCTAAGGCAGTGACAGCTGCCAAACTCTGTCAGCACCACAGTGTCATTTTTAAATAATTCCAACATCACAACTGCTTTTATTTTAAAAAGTGGAGCTGCTTGGGCATCAAAGCAAGTCTGAGCTCATGGGGCAGCTTCTGTTGCATGCAATTTCTTAAACACAACCATCAACCTCTCACTTGTAGTTTCTTCTCATGAGATCCATTTCAATTTGGTCCTTTTTGCTGCTGTTGCCCTTCTCTTTTCAGAAGTGCAACCGTGAGGAAGGAGCTGAATCACACAGCAACAACCAAAATCTGCTTGCCTTAAATATGAAGGAATTACATGGTATTATTACTGTTATCTTGCACTGCAGCTCAGCAGACAAACTTGGAGACTAAAAGGCAACTGCATAATAGACAAGACTACAGTGGCAGATTACCTGAACAGCTAATGATAAATAAAGGACTATTATTTATAAATAGAGAATTAATGGCTTTCAGACATCAAACTACTCAATTTTTGTTTTTAAAATCCCTCTGCATTTCTCTAGTGTACAGAACTACCAAAGAAACTTACTCATTATATTACAGAAGCAATGAATTCTATATATAGAATTATAAATTCTAAAAATTAATTTCTTAGTACTGGTTTGCGTAAGATATTCTGACCCCTTTTGTTTGGTTATTTGCAGTTTGGTTTTTTTTTACAGTAGCATTATTTCCTCCAAATTAATTAGGTGAGTGCATGTGGAATCATGGAACCATAGAATAGTTAGGGTTGGAAAGGACTTTAAGATCATTTATCTCCAACCCCCCATCCATAGGCAGGGACACCTCACACTAAACAATGCCACCCAAGGCTCTGTCCAACCTCGCCTTGAACACCGCCAGGGGTGGAGCATTCACGACTTCCCTGGGCAACCCATTCCAGTGCCTCACCATCCTCACAGGAAAGAATTTTTTCCTCATATCCAATCTGAAATTCCTTTGTTGAAGTTTGAACCCATTACCCCTTGTCCTATCACTACAGTCCCTAATGAAGAGTCCCTCCCCAGCATCCCTATAGGCCGCCTTCAGATATTGGAAGGCTGCTATGAGGTCTCCACGCAGCCTTTTCTTCTCCAAGCTGAACAGCCCCAACTTTCTCATCCTATCTTCATAAGGGAGGTGCTCCAGTCCCATAATCGTCCTCGTGGCCCTCTTCTGGATTTGTTCCAACGGTTCCATGTCCTTTTTATGTTGAGGTCACCAGAACTGCACACAGTACTCCAAGTGAGGTCTCACAGAGCAGAATAGATACGCAGGATCAACTCCCTCGACCTGCTGGTAATGGTCCTTTTGATGCAGCCCAGGGTATGGTTGGTTTCTGGGCTGCAATCTCACACTGAAGCTGGCTTGTGTTCATTTTCTCACCAATCAAACGACCCCAAGTCCTTCTCCTTGGACTGCTCTCAATCTCTTCTCTGCCCAACCTGGAGCTATGCCTGGGATTACCCCCACCCAGGTGTAGGACCTTGCACTTGGCATGCTTAAACTTCATCAGGTTGGCATCAGCACACCTCACAAGCGTGTTGAGGTTCCTCTGGATGCCATTCCTTCCCTCCAGCTTATCAACCAAACCACTCAGCCTGGTGTCATTGACAAACTTGCTGAGGGCGCACTCAATCCCACTGTCCATGTCACAGACAAAGATGTTGAACAAGACCAGTCCCAACATCGATCCCTCAGGGACACCACTCGTTTGTGGTCTCCAGGTGGACATTGAGCCCTTAACCACAGCTCTGTGTGTGGCCATTCAGTCAGTTCTTTACCCACTGAGTGGTCCACCTATCAAATTGATGTCTCTCCAATTTATAGACAAAGATGTTGGTTGGGACAGTGTTGAACCCTTTGCACACGTCCACATAGATGATGACATCAACTGCTCTACCCCTGTCCATTAGTCCATGTAGTTCTCTGAATATTTATTTCCTCAGATTTCCAATATTTGCTGTATTGCTTTTTTTAGCTTTTTTCGCCAGGATTAACTTTCTGGACCCCAGAGCAAACAAGAGCACTTCAATTGTAAAGCTGAAAAATATGCATTTGGAATGAGCTTTCTGCAAAAAAAGCTCCAATAGCCACTCTTATAATTGAGAGTAATAGATGAAACCTGGCATGTGGAAAACTCAAGATTTTTTTTTCAGGTTTGTTGGGTTTTTTTTAATAAATGCTCTTTAAAATCTCTTCTCATATAGCCTGTGTACTCTCACATGTCTATGGTTTCTGATGGAAGATTTGGTGAGGCTGGAGCTGCTTGTAAAATGCATTTATTGATCAGCCCTATCAGAGCCTCCTCATGCATAATCAAGCTGCACAAAGGAAACACATTTGCAAGTGGTCACTTCTATGGTCTCTTTCAGTTATCAAGGATAAAACTTCATTCCAAGTGCGTTACCCCACCTTTCAGACACAGTAAGTGTCTACAAACAACTCCTGTTTGGTACAGAGGTTGAAGGCTCAACTATTCTTTCATTAACGTGTCAAGTTAAACTACAAACTTGGGTCTGTTACGGTGAATTTCACTTTTTTTTTATCCAGGAAAGTAGTAAGTCCTTTATCCAAACACCTTGTTTTTCCAACCTGTATTCATGTTGGATGATCAATTTTTCTATCAAGAGGAGATACAGAGATCTCCAGACCCACCATGATGTCAAATCAAAAGTTTCAGCCACAGGCTCTTCGACTAAATAAACTAAATGACAAAAGATGTTTATCCCTCTTTCTTTTTTCCTGTAGAGAACATCAGAAATTATTTGTGAGGACTGTGGTCAGTTTTACCACAGATACTGACAGATATGCTTTGTGTTCAAACAAATCAGAACCACTGTCTGTGGAAGAAGCAGCATTTTAAAAGTACAGAATTCTGATATACTACCTTATATTTTTTTTTTGTTTTGTTGCCTATTTTTCTGAATAGGATTTAAGGCATTTTCTTTTCTTTTTTTTTTTTCTCCTTACTAACCAGAGGAAAAAGGACAAGAAGAATATTCTGCCTCCACTAATTATGGTACAGGAGAGCTGCAACTGAAGACACATTTCTACCAACAAGCAAAAATAAGAGAGGCAGAATTATCAGCAAAGTATCGGATATTTCTGAACCATCAAAGCGTGCACATGAGAACAAGATCCCAAGAGGCTCAGTAAGATCTGAATTTTTGTCTCAGGAGCAGCACTCATTTGTTTTAAGAGCTGCTGTCTGCTCACATTATCCTGAAATGAGACCTTGTGCTGCTTGCCCTAAGCTAAAGTCTGACAGACTCCACTAGTTCCTTGTTTTATATTTTCCTCATTATTTGCTCCAGTGTTTCCCTGGTATTTTAACATGCCAGGAAGAGAGAAATTAATTCCTTTCTCTCCTGTATACAGCCTGAGAGAGGCCATTTAACCAGAATGTTAAGGACCAAAACTGGGATAAGGAAGAAACGTCAATCCGTCCACAAATGATCAGAAATGTATATGCATGGCAAATTAACAATACCCTGAGGAGCTGAGGAGGCTGAAAGAAAGCTTCTAGGTCTGCCTAAAATACAAAATTTTGTGCTTTCCTTAATTTTAATCAAGAGATAAGAAAAAATATCTTTTTTTTTTTTTTTTCCCTCATACATCTCATTGCCATTAATAACCACAGAGACAGGAATGTCTCAGTGCTTTCCAATGAATACAAAATGGCACAAAGCTCTAAGGCTCCTGGTGAGCCTGGAAGCCCCAGGAGCAACCACCCCGAGCAAGCCTGTTAGACAAGCAAATGGATGGGGAATAGGCCCACACTACAGAGATCTGGTCCCAAAAAACATTGGGAAAAGGGCACAGAGAACTCCAGGTGATGTGGTTTTCCCTTGTTGCTAGCTATTCTGCCTTGCATTTTGCTTTGCAGCTCCTTAAGGATCAATATTTGCTACTGCAGTAGTAAGTGAGAATGTGGTTGTAGGTTTAGAGACTGGGGGATAGGTTCTGGTTTTGGTGACAAATTTCAAACAAAAACCTGTGTTCCCCCAAATTCTACTGCAATAAACTCCAGAGCTATAAATCCCAGAAATGAGTATCACTTCTGTTAGGACTTTGACACTTCCTTAGGGCTGATCCTAGCCTTCCCTATTCCTACAGCACTGGTAGACCATCTCAGAAACCTAAGAATCCTGCTTAGTTACCTCTCAGTGAGAAGTCCTGCAAACAAAAAACATTTATCTAGAAAACACATATATAAAAAATTCTAAAACCACAACTTCTCTGTCTGATTAAATTAGTGGCTACAAGTTAGCATGTAGAACTAGAAGGGAAGGAGATTTTGCAGCAACACCTTCTTCAATCCACTATTCTGGTGCTCAGTCCTTCATCCTATGCTGTGATGACTGGTAATCCTCTATTTAGCTGATGAGTTTATCAAGAGGGAGAACAAGATGCAAGCTGGCTGTGAATTTAGGTACCTGATCTGCCACAGCTAAACTGTGTCAGATATCAAGCTGCGCTCTGGGCAGCTCAGAAGATCACAGCAGGCACAGAATTGTGCAAGTAACCTAACTTTGATTAGGTAAAGTCAGCAGCTAGTCAGACAGTCCCAACAGATTGTCTTCTAATCAATGGAGTGAAAGAAACTCTTCCAGAGAGTTCTCTGGGGCAATAATTACTGTATCCTGAGATAGGAAGTATGGAGACCAGCTTCATACATATCTAAATTTGGTACTTGAAGCTAGGCAGCATGAATACTTTTCTACAGCCTACTCTTCACCTTTGCATCCAACTGCTTCTAATGATCTCCAAACTCTTCCATGTAAAGAGGAATCATAAAATCATACTACATGGTTGGAAAGGACCATAAGAACATCTAGTTCTAGCCACCTGCCAAGGGCAGGGATTCCTCACTCTGGACCATGCCACCCAAGTCCCTCTCCAGCATCTTTGTAGCCCACTTCAGATAGTGGAAGCTACTCTGAAGTCTCCATGCAGCTTCTTTTCTCCAGGCTCAACAGCCCCAATGTTTTCAGCCTGTCTTTGTATAGAATGCTCTCTTGTCCCCTTATCATCCTTGTAGGCCTCTTCTGGACTTGCTCCAAGAATATGGAAGCTTGGAAAAGTAACTGGAAGGACAGCCTAACTTCCCCAGGAGGAGTGACTGCTCTTTCAGGGAGCTAAAGGACATGACCAGGCAAGAGAAACAGGCAGTGCTGAATTGTCCAGTTCTTACCTGCCAAAACCCTGACTTCTGCATCATTTCCAGTTCTTGAGCTGGCTGGGTTTTTCGCCAGGCACCTGTAGATCCCGCTGTCCCCGTGCTGGACCCTGCTGATCTGTAAAGCTCCAGAGGGCAGGACAGCCACCCGGCTGTCAGCTGTGTTCAGGAGCAAGTCCTCCTGGTTTCGCTGCCAGTGCACCACAGGCATGGGCTCCCCTATGACTTCACACTTCAGAAGAATCGTGTCTCCTATGAATGCCGTGACAGATTCCGTCTGGGAAAGAAACCTCAGTGGTCCTGCAAACACAGGCAAAGGAGAAAAAAAAAAAAAACAATTATATAGCTGCAAAAAACTGCAGTTACCTGCTGTTTCCATGCTGATTTGGATTTTGCTAACAATCCAAAGTAAAAATACTACAAAATTTACATGACATTGGGAAAACCACTTGGAGATTGCTATAATGGCAGAGTGACTGACACTTTCCTTGTCGGCAAAGAAAAGGTGTGTTATCAACATAAAGAGTAACAAATTGCACCTGTTACTTATAAACTGACTCAGGGACAACTGTAGCAAAGTACAGATATGCTATCATGCAACCCAAACTGCTCAGAACAGGCTGGCATTTTTCCTCAGAACAGGAAAGCACAACTAAAGCTACATGAGTTTAGGAAAATGTTAGTTGCATCTTTCTGTTTTTCTCCTTCCCTCCAAATGAAAAGAAAAATACTTCAAAAACCTCTGATAAATAAGTTACTCAGGTGACATAAGCAAAACACTTTGATCAAGGAACGGCCAGTGTCTGGTTTTCCATGAAGCATTTTTGACTGAGGAGAGCAGGAGAAGAGAACTGGGGCTTTAATTGCACAACTCCCAGGTGCTCCTTTCTTGCTCAGCGCAAAAAACACGAGGATCATGTCCTTCACATAGGACAGAAGGAAAAAATGACAAGTCTGCCATATTCAAAATGCAAATGGAAGAAGATGTCTAGGTCATGAACTTTTATCTGGAAACATCATTGCTTTATAAGTAACCAGATAAACTTGCGAAGAGGACAAGGGGAATGGCTTTAACCTGCCAGAGGGGAGATTGAGATGAACGCTTAGACACAAGTTCTTTCTTGTGAAGGTGTGGAGGTGCTGTTACAGGGTGCCCAGAGAAGCTGTGGCTGCCCCATCCCTTGTGGTGTCCAATCAAAGGTTGGATGGGGCTTGGAGCAAGCTGCTCTAGTGGAAGGTGTCCCTGCCCATGGCAGGGGATTGGAACTGGAGGAGCTTTAAGGTTCCTTCCAACCACAACCAGACTGGGACTCTATGATGAAGAAGAGGAAAAGAAACCACCAAACCACCAACTCTCTTTCCAGCCAAATATGAAAAGGACAAGAAGTGACTAGATCAATGATGCGCTACAGATGGCGTGGACATCTCTTGTGGACCTGCTGTGTCCTGGCCAATCTCTAGAAATGACCCTCCCAGACCACCTGGGCACACTCACCTGCCTGCATGGACGTATCTGAAGCCACAGCAGTAAATACAGTCACTCAGAAGCATGTGTAAACACGCATCAAGTGTCCAACATAGTGAAAACCAGAAAAGATGACACTAAAAGCAACCAAAAGTACATAGCAAAGAAGTATCTTTTTGATTATGTTAGCCAGCATTCAGTGAAGGCTTTCACAGAATAGTTTCTATTGGAATGGACCTTAAAGCTCATCCAGTTCCAACCCCCTGCCACCTAGACCATGTTGCTTCAAGCCGCGTCTGTTGGAAGAGGACTCATTTTACTAGCTGAGACAAACCAAGTTAAACTTTAGCTAAACAAAACCATATATATGTCAACAAGGAACAAGCAAAAGGTAAAGAACATTCTTTACCTATCCAGCTCACTGAAATTGGAACCATTCTTCACAAAGTGCCCCTCCAGCCCAGTGAACTGGGAACCATTCCTCATAAAGTCAGAAGAGAGGCCAACCTAAGACCATAAAAGGAATATAATAAGAGAAGTTCAACCAAAGGTCAACAAAGATACTATCAGCAGGTGTCCAAAGGACCCTGGGACCCTCATGCAAAATCAACTGCAAATGGGGGGTGATATGCTACGTTAATTAGTTCTAGGTAGAAATTATAATTCCTATAAGATTTCCGAGAATTATAATGTATATGTATAAGATAAATGTTTACAAGCAAGAAACTTATAAGAATTGGCATGCACATTAGGCAGAGCTATCCCCCATGCATCCACTGCTGTAATAAGTAATGCCTGCTTCATTGGAATTCAGGAACTTTGCCCTGCTGACTTGCAGTGACACATCCAACCCAGCCATGAACACTTCCAGGGATGGACATTTCAAAAAGGAGCTGGCACTAGAGATTATTAAGAAGCTGAAGAAGAGAATAATGACCTCAGCTTTCTAGGCACTAAAATGTCACACAAATATGCAGCAAATCAGTGTGTTAGGGAATGATCATGTGCTGGAAAAGGTATTCGAGTAGGAGCCCCTTGTTCATTGCCCACTGCAAACACTTCTGTTGTGATTTAGGCCCTTCTCTTATATCCATTCTTCACAAACATTTTGCTTCTGTCTCACAGAGCTTCTGCACGGATGAGGTCTCAAAACTTGGATTGCCATGAGCTGAGGCATGGAGATTCTTTAACTATACTGGAACTGGCTCAGTGAAGGCTTCCTAATGGCATTTCCACATGTGAAAAGGAACTTAGATTAATCTACTGTTGTATAGACAGTGGTATTTCCCAGTTGCCATGCTCACAAGTTGTCCCTGTGAAAAAAGGGAGAGAAGAATAGGCAGCTGTCCCTAGTGCTATCCACGCAAGCCCTGTCACACTCTGCACCCTTGTATGCCTTCCTATTACAGCAGGATGCTACTTTCCTGCCAAACCATTGTCACAAGTGTACTATTAACAGCTTTTCACCCCCAGGAAAGCTGGTACAAGATGGAAAAGCAAGAATTTAACATCATAATAAAAAAAAATTAAAAAAAAAAAAATTAAAAAACTGAAGAAAACATGGCGTGAACAGTGATGGAAAGCTGTTGATAACTGCAGATTTTTCCAGGAGGAAAGATGGCTGAATCTAACAAATTAATGAAAAACACTAGGACTAAACCAACTGCCAGAGAGAGAGAGCTTTTTCCAAGCCAGCACCATACCTCCACACAGCCAGCTCATGCTTTGCCCTGTACCTGCATGAAAGGCAGTTCTGCAGAGATCCAAACTCTTTTTAAGTTTAAAAAACCATAAACAAATCGATGCATAACAGATCAAGGTGTTGCAAAAAAAAACAACATTTTTTGGTTTTGGTGTCCAAATGAAAATATACTGACCTCCTTTTTCCCAGGTTATATTCAAAACTCATTCATCTCCCTGCAGGACCACAAAATATGAGATTTAAAAATACCACTGGATCTTTAAAGCTCTCCTGGCTTCTGCTGATTTATTTGAAAGGCATTTTTTGATGCTACACAGATGTTTGGGTTGTCGGGAGATGGCTCAAGGGAGCAGACCAGCAAATACACTCTGAGAAAGTCACTTTCCATGACAGACCCTGGAACTAAACATCGCAGATCCCTGGTAACACTTCACTCTGTAATCAAAGGGTTGCAGTCGCATCTCCCTGTGATACACCAAAACCTACTCAGGAAACCTAATTGAAAGTGGTACCCAACTCAGACTTAGCACACAGTCTGGTTGGCAGATTCTATCAGCATTCCCATCTCTCTTTACAGAAGATCCAATTATTAAGCAATTAAAGTTCACTTAATAAAAAGGCTTATCATTTGGGGGACAGACCTCAGGGTCTAGAACATGTTTAGGTATTAAATATTCAGCAATTTAGTAGCTCTCAGTACAATCCCCCAGAGAAAAACTGCTTTAAATGCTTTGTTTGTTTCAAATTAAAGTCTGTAAGGTTACTTAACATCAAGACAAGACCTTTCTTTCCACTTTCAATTCATGTGATAGCTGAAGGGCAAGTAACCAAGGTAATGAAAAAGAGTGATTTCCTTCTGCTTGCCTTCAGAAATAGGAAAGAGAGAGCACGGGTGAGTGAATATGGAAATGTAAATATTTCAGAAACTGCTGTCTAATTCACTCTTCCACAGGCTGTTTTCCAAAAGAGGTGCTATACTTTAATTACTCTTTTTTTCATTTGCCAGCTCCAGTTTATAATTCTGAAAAGGTTCGCACTGAGTAGTGCACATCAGAATTGACAGAACAAGACCTCCAGACTTCACCCAACAATCCAAGCACAGGTTCTTTCATAGAAACAGGAGCTAAGTAAACTCTTCCACTTCTTGCTGCAAATCCTACCTAATGGGACTGGATACCACTTTTTTTGGAGGAAGTAAAACTGGTTAAAAGCTGGACATCCAGACTTCTGATTTAAAAGGCACTAATCAGGGAGGGAAATCAAGTTACAAATATGCATTCAGCAATATGGCCAGCAAGGAAATACCTGCAGCACAGCACCAGGCAGCCACTCCTAGTACTGTCTGCCAGAATAATGAAAAGGATTCAAAGAGAAGGATTTTAATATTACAATAAAATTAATATTAATAAGATATTTTATGCCTTTGCATTTTTTATATATTAAATTTGGACAGTTAAATTTTATATAGATGGAAGTTAAACCAATTTGCCACAAAGGGCACCTCAGTGTGAAGGAGAGGAAAGTGCCAGGCTGAGAGAGCTGGGCTGGGTCAGCCTGGACAAGAGAAGGCTCCTGAAGGGGAGATCTCAGAGCAGCTCCAGTGCCAAAAGGGGCTCCAGGAAACCTGGAGAGGGGCTTTGGCCAAGGGCCAAAGGACAGGACAGGGGAATGGCTTTAACCTGGCAGAGGGGAGACTGAGATGAGCTCTTGGGCAGAAGCTCTTCCCTGTGAGGGTGCTGAGGTGCTGGCAAAGGGTGCCCGGAGAAGCTATCGCTGCCCCATCCCTGGCAGTGTTCAAGGCCAGGTTGGACCTATGGGCTTGGAACAACCCGCTCTGGTGGAAAGTGTCCCTGATTGTTGCAGGGTTTAGAACTGGATGAGCTTGAAGCTCCTTTCCAACATAAAGCAGTCTGTGATTCTACGATTGCCTGTCAAACTGATGATGAAAACCTGCACAGTGGTTCAAGAGCAGGTGAGGCCAGAAGTCAACACTGTAAGTAATCACAGGCTTATTTACTATTACCTATTTTCAACAGGATACAAGTTCAACTGCTCCTCAAATTTGTATCTGATATTGGAAATACTTCATTCTGCTAGAGGCTGAGTATTTCAAATAATACTTATCAGCCAGCAGCTGGGACTGTGCTCACAATATGCCAGAGGAAACACAAAATCTTAGCATGGAAATGCTAATTTTGTTCTACAGGCCCAAATTCCAGCTGCTCTCTTCACTTTACCCATTGGCACAAGGGACCATGGATAGCCTCTTCTTATTAGTGCTCATTTTGCAACAAATGCACATGCCTAAGCTAAAAATAAGATATATAAAAACATCACTAATGTGTGAGCTTTTGTCCTTTATGCTAAACTAAAATGCACATCTTCTGCGTAATCGGTGCAGAGAGTCATGCTTTCCTCTAGACAGTCCCCCTTTCCTTCACATGACTGAAGAGCCCACGAACCTATGTCAGTTACCTAAATAAGGTGATGATCTGTTAATTGCATTAATACCTAGATGGGATTAATCAATTAAGAGCTCATAAGAACTACAAATAAGGCAGAATCTTTTTCCTATTCTAAATAAAAGCCATGCTGGTTATTCTGACTACACAAAACATACTTAAATCCTGTGAAACTCCTCCCCTGGACACAAAGTACTGTAATTAAGACTGCAACACACAGACAGGGTCCCCACTGGTAGATCGCATCGCAGGCAAACACACTGTGAAACAAGCAACACGCATATCTCTGGTGATTGTGCTTTACAATGTGAATGCCTGATAGCCTTAATTTCTACTGACTGTGGAGGTGCACATAAGCAAACTTAGATGGAAATTAACATGGTTGATGGAAAGAACATAAATTATGGGTAATGGCAGTATATTCAACATAACACATCAACTGTATCTTACACTGTTCCATCAAAAAATAAGATATTGAAAACTAACTGAGAATTTCAGAGAGAGAGACAGCAACACAGCACCCTTAGAAATTAATGTACACAACTCTAATTTGTTTTCTTTTTGTTTTCACTGGCTCTCAGGTGTTATTTCTGCAGCAATCCAGTTGTAACCTACCATCATAGCCCTGGGCAGATACCAAAATATAGCAGTCTGTACCATTGAGCATCCAGTGGCTGCAACCAAAGGGAGAACAGACACAGCTTCAAGTCTGGGAGTTTGATTTAAGAAACTTCAACAAGAATGACTCTAGTGCATGGCCCTGTCTGCAGGAGATCAGGATTGATGTGGGCTTGGCATTCAAATTCTGTATAGATATGCAAGTAATTACTTATGAAGCACAGTGGCAAATAGCTCTAAATTAACCAAAGTACAGCTAGTTACATATGTATTATATATATACATATAGATCATAATTAATTGAAATAATTGCATAACTGAGCTTATCACAGTATTTAATTTGTATCGATGAACAGGAGATAATATTTCAATTCCATAGGTAAGGACTGAGTCTCTGAGACACAACTTCAAATATCTAAAGGCAGCGAAGCACAGAAACTGGCATCCCACCAGCTTATAAAGTGTGGCAGCTTCTGAGTTCCTCAGGCCTAAAAACGGGCACTTCTGAAAATGATACAGTGACTGACTTGTTTGCTCAAGGAGAAATGCAAGGTAAGAAAGAGGGTGAGACAGGCTTTACCCAGCTGTTCTATAAATATATCACTGTTTCCTTCCTTTCTATAATAGTGATTGGGGGTTTCCTTTGGGGCACCCACAACCTGAAAAAAGTGGAAATACAGGTCAGGGAGTAGCTGAAGGGGGAAAAGAAAGTCAGATTCATGCCAATTTCCCAGTCTTTCAGAAGAAAGGACAGAAATCACAGAATCACAGAATAGTTAGGGTTGGAAAGGACCATAAGATCATCAGGTTCCAACTCCCCTGCCATGGACAGGGACGCCTCACACTAAACCATATCAACTAAGGCTATGTCCAACATGGCCTTGAGCACTGCCAGGGATGGAGCATTCACAACTTCCCTGGGCAACCCATTCCAGTGCCTCACCACCCTTACA
>JAOEHY010007012.1:27591-47409 GCA_025447955.1 Psilopsiagon aurifrons | reverse complement strand
GGCATGGTTTAGTGGGAGGTGTCCCTGCCCATGGCAGGGGGGTTGGAGCTGGATGAGCTTAAGGTCCTTTCCAACCCTGACTGTTCTGTGATTCTAAATATTAATTCTACAGAGCAATGAGGAATAAGAGGGCACATGCACCAGTCAGCAAGATACGTGAATGATAAATTCACAGCGTACAGTACAGAGAAGTTCCTCTAGTGCAGGATGTAGTCTCCTCTATTCATAGAAATCTGTAGGTTTAGAGGAAAACTATAGTTAGGACTCAAACTGCTGTCTGCTTGGTGAGGGCTCAACTGGCCTGGTAGCCTGTATCAGTAAGCAAGCAATATATAAGTAAGCCTGATTTTTACTCATGCACATAGCATCATAGCCAGGGTTTTATATATGATGACTTAGGAAAGCAAATTGGGCAGGATTGGCCTCAACTGTGTTTTGCAGGGTGAAGATGTGGGTACTGCAGATTTTACAAGGGGCTGGCATGGGCTTTCTGAATGGTGGAACATACCAAGAATATACTGCAAGCGTAAGAACAAATTGAACTTGCTAGCACTTATGGTGGCTGTGTCTACTTTACAAACACCTTGTCAGAGGTATGGCTCACTGTAAAGAATTTTGGTACTGGTGTCCCATAATACCATCAGAATCAATTGGAATAGCTGAAGTGTGCTTCATCCTACCTTGAAAGCTGGGAGGGCTTAAAAACCTGACATTGTGAAATAGATCATTCCTCTGGGGTTTAAGAAAGGTGCTGCAGTGGCATGAAGTTGTATAGGAACAGCAACAGACTGCATCTGCCTTTGGTTTTTGTTTCAGAATCCCCAAGGATTTGCCATTGCAGTGTTGTACACAGAAAGGCACTCGTGACAACCCACAAATATGAAAGGCTTATGAAACAAATGTTCTCCATTCAAAAGACATCATTATTACTTCTCTGTCTCAAACTCATCAGGCGTCCCATTAGTAATTTTTATGTTTCCACCTAGAACAGGCAAAAACGTTCCCACTTGTAATCAGCAGAAAATACTTGAGCATAACGGGAAACAGACTTCCAGTTCTCCCCAAAATGGAGCCTGAAATGATCAGTGGAAGGTAGTGAAGCTCTGTGACATTCTTAATCCATCTTTCATGGATTGTGGCGTGTCTCCACCTAGCCGTGCAACTGCACATTAAACTTGGACCAAAAGGATTTAACGTTCAAACATCTAATTGGTAGTTGATGATAGATAATACATACGTTTGTGGCTTCCCTTCTTCAAAGCTCATCTTCTAGATGGTCAGGTCTTGTCTGAAGTAAATACTTTAGGGATGGGGATATGGTTAGCAATAAACTAATCCTGGAATCTCGTTTAGCAAACCTTGTGAGAGTTAGCAGATGATGTTTGTATCTGTGTGAGGTGAAGGGAAGTTAAGTTGCTGCCTTTCTGGCTCTGTGGTTACAAGTGCTGTCTAGACAAGGACTGCAGAATAGGCTGGCTCATTTTCAATGGACTGCCCACTGTATGTATTTATTTAGTGTCAATGCATACTGAGTTGTGTGAGACCAGAGTTGAATCCCATGTCTCGGACCTACTTGAAAACCTGGTTTAGTCGTTTGCTCCATTTCATTCACCCTAAGAATTTATCAGTTGCTGAAAATCCTTGCTTAACTTTGCCTGCAGCCCAATCCTGATTCATTTCCTTTTGAAGTAGAATTCCTACCCTTGTATGTTATAATGGGCTGTAACCAATTAATCACACAGCTATTAATGGAAGTACAAGGCCATACATCGCAAGCTTGTTAGTTTCACTTAGCCATGCGAGCTTGTGTTGGGTGAAAATGCAAAGGCATCAGTCAGGCTGACAGACACAACCTCAGTTGTCTTCTGTGCTACTGCCCTTACCATTGTTCAGTGACAGGGAGCATTCAGCGTAGCATCTGGCGGTGACAAACCCTTCCAAACAAATCAGGTAGCTTAATGGAATTCTGTACCTTAGCTGAGGGAATGGCAAGAAAAGGCACCATGAATGCAAACACTGAGTTACCGTGTGAATGTTACACCTACTTATAAACAGCTTCCTGCCAGCAGTGAGCGACAGGAAGCACATGAGCATGGGGGGGTTGCATGCAGTTAATGATCTCAATGCTAAGGATTTTTTTCCTCCTGACAGCACAGGATTGTTTTATACATTCTCCAGGAATGTGAAATAGGTGTTTGACATGAGCGATTAAGGGAAGCTATTTAGAACTGTAAAATGAATTAAGGCTTTAAAGCGCCTTTACGCGGTTATAGGCAGCGGCAGAAGTGCTGGAATCGGAATAATGAGTGAGGAAATTGATTCTTTGAAAGGAGAAATGTTTGAAACCAGAAATAATCTTCCAGTTTTACTTCTGTGAGTTAAATTGCTTTTAGTTCTAGATACTCAACAGTGACGTTGATACACAGCAGGAGTCTTACACATAGGGGTTATGTTTTGGTATGTTAGAAGTATCTGAAGTGCTGAAATCCCCTTTTTGAAGATTTTGGGGAGTTCTGTCCTATGCATCTTTGGAAAAGGGAAAAGCCAATGCACTGAGGCTTAATTTTGTGTTTTTCACAGCAACCTTTACTTGCCATCCAGTGGAAATAGCGTTGGTGTTTCTCCATTGAGAAATGAAGCACCTAGGAGAGTTTCTAGGTTTCTAATCCTGTGCCCCTTGCAGAGAAACTATTCATCACTTTCAGTGTTATGCCTCCATATTGCTGATCAGAAACTTCTTTTCAAAGGTGAATGTCATTGTCTCTGCTTACCTGGGAGAAACTTGCAGCACAGGAATGATTCATCCATGTTGTATTAGTGGTATGGTGATTGAGCCTACTACTTCCTCAGGGCTTACGCTATAGTTGTATCCTCCTGTAAAGGCTGGCTCAGAGATGATCTCTCTCAAGGGCTAAGCTCACAGTTTGTGTTAAAGCAAAAGGGAAAACCACTTCAGATGGAATTCCTTGTCACTCGTCCTGAAAGGAGACCCTGACACTACTTTCTGATTTTCCCAAACTTTCATTTTGTTCTGTGGCTTTTGCTTTTGAACAACTTGTTGTTTAAAAGCATAAATAATGCTCTAGTGCATCAGGTGAGGATCTACAAGTCACCATGAGTACCCTAAGCGTTGCCAAGCTGCACCTGACTGGGCTCCCACAGCTGGTTCCGCTAGCTGTGAATCAAAAGGTGAGTCCTGCCTCCCCCAGACCTGCTCTGTTGCTGTACCACTGCAGTCTGAAGTTTCTCTGCAGCATTTGTGCCACAGGAGATGGCTTCTTGGAAGTGCAGATTATTCCTCCCTTCAGCTTCACAGATGGGCCCAAACCCTGCCATTGGTGGGCAAGAAGGTAAGAGATGGGTAGAGCTATGGATGGAGAGAAATGAATGATTAGAAACCCCAAACCTGGGGTTTTCAGTGTGCAGTGGAAAACCCTGTGGTTCCAGTTGCAATCCCAGCTGGGATCATTATCTAATACATGTATTTGGTGTATAAGCTGAGAAGTTTGGAGAAATGTGTGGTAACAAGGGAGGAACACAAAGCTTTTTGGTAATTGTGTTAAAGTGTGATCTGCAGAACTTGTTATAAAACTTTTAATTTAAAGATATGCCTAAAGCTAAATAGTGTTCAGCTAAATTAGCAGTGGAATGGCTAATGGGATAAATAAGGAAACTGGTTAAGATCAGAGATGAGGGGAATCTGGGTGAATGGCAGTTCACAGATGGGTGTGATGAAGTAGACTGGTAGCTTAATGTCTCTAAAGCACTATAGAGTTTGACTGGAGAGCTGTTTATATTTTGATTCCAGATGAATGCTGAGGTAGTTTAATTCTCCTGGATACTTGGATCAGTGTGTATGTGAGGCCTGCAGGATGGTAGCTCTTCCTGGACTGGACATTTCTGTTCCAGCAGCCTCTGTAGGCCACTGACAATAGAGGACCAGAGCCAGTGGCATTAACTTCTGCGCTCCACTGAGCTGCTCTCAGCTTACGCAAAGTGTTGCGTGTTTTGAATCCAACCTTTACTTGCTCTGGTTTCAAGAAACGGTGATGTGTGTATTCTGTGTACTTGCAAGGTATAGCATGCTTAGGAGTTTGAGTCTAGCAAACCTTGTAAATGTGCCTGTTTGAGTGGGATGGTTTGTACATTGATTATATGTATTTGTAAGGTCTTTTCTGGATGGAATTAAATGCTTTGAAGCAATAATTGTTTGGGAAGTGAAGATATTAGTGTGTTATCGTAGCCCACTCTGTGGCACCGCTGCCAAATGCCGGTTCTGTCTAGGTGGTGATTACTGCAGTTGTTTGTCATCCTGTCAGTTCTGCAGCAAATATCAGTGTGATAAATGTGCTAACTACACTTTGTATGAACAATGGTGACAATGATGTCTGTACTTGCACATGAATCAGCAGGGATCAGGTGTTGGGCTGGGAGGAAGGGAGACTTGGACTGTGGAGATGGGAAGGGACACAGTTTGATTGACTGCATTAGGTTTTGGTTCACAGTGGGAGTGGGATTTCAGCAACCGTCAGGCACTCTGGGGCAGTCTGTGTTCACCTGGTGCAATGGTTCCTACTTAAACCATTAAAAGCGGCAATACTCTGCTGCTGTGGTTTGAGTCCTCTCTGAGCTCACTAGGTAGGTAATTTCAGGATGCATTTCCTCTTCTCAGTCCTTTATGACAAGTGATAAGGAAGAATTAACTGAAACGTTCTCCATCTCTGCTCAGACTTCCTGTAGGGGTGCAGCTGGGAGGGAAGCTGCCGTTCTGAGCCCCAGGCTCCACTAACACAAGGTAGCAGGGGGCTGTCTGTTCTTTGTCTCCTTCACTATCTTGCCCCTTGGGCTCTTTAGACATGACAGCAGATTTGTTTCAGACTAATTGCACTGGACCTTAACAATGACCCACTTAAGGAAACCCACACAAATCCAGATGTTTCTTTCAGCTGCTTCAGATACATGCTTTTTAGTTTGATGGACCCTTCTTTGGCACACTTCACAGATTTTCAAGTCTATTTACTTTGTGTGGCCAAAGCACCCTTAGCAAAGACAATTTTATGCTTTTTCTAACATCCCTTACATGCTGCAAGAACCAGGGAATTCTGTTCCTTGCAAGGCACTCTTGAAACTCTTGTCAGATTTGAGCCCATTTCCCTGGGTGGGATGTAGAGAAGGTCTAATGCAGCTCTAAGAATCCAGCTTCCACACTATGACATTGGTTTTGATTTCATTTCTTTTGGGGCAGGGGCAGAGGGTCTCATCTCCCTTGCTGAAAGCTCAGGGTCAAAGAGAAGAGTGACATTTCTCAGTAGGAGCTCAGGTTTCTGAACCCATGCTTTCAGTGTGTGCACTCATTAAGCTGGCAATCTGTTCTTGTTCTATGTGATGAGACAATGAAACAAAGACAGAGTTGAATACTTACTTTCTTTCCATAATTTTAATGCCTACTGGAAGATTCCCCTTAGCTTTGAGACAGCTTTTTGCCTGCTACAGTAGTTTTGCTCTGGTTCACACTGGAGGAATCTATGACTAAGCAGGTACCCTGGAAACCTTTCCAAGTGGGCTGTATACTGTGTTTCACATTCATCTACATATCATATCTATGTACAAAATGGAATGTGTAACACTTTTTGTTCTCTTTTTCAAAGCACTCATCCTTTCTCCTACCAGCTGAGTGACCTTTTTTCCCTTCTAAAATGACAGGAGGATAGATGGACACTTGATGTTTCAGATCAGCCATGCATGCTTGCTGCTTTTATTCTTCCTTCCATTAACTCTTGCAAGATTTGGCAGAACAAGAGCATTATATAAGACTAAATAATTCTTACATAAATCTGAGTGAATGCCTTTCATCAAGTACTGGCTGCTTATCGTGGCTGTAAGTAAAAATGAATCACTTCCTTTTGAAATGGGAACTTTAAACCGTGTATTTTGTGTAGTTAATTGCCACAAGCCAAAATAACCTTTTGAGCTCCATGAATTTTCACAGCTGCAGACGGGAGGGGAAAAAACCACACGGATAAATACAGACTTGGGAATTTCTAAAAGAAATGATTCTCCAGCCGCCTCTTTTAGCACGAAGCCCAGCTCATGTTCACCAGGATGTTAAATGCTCCTAACGCGTCTACAGAGCCAAGAACCTCAGTATTATCTAAGGGATGGAATGAGAAAGAATTACACAAGGGCAGTGTGAATTTGACACTTTAAGAGGAGGCAGCAGGTCAAAAAGCACAGATAATTTAGCTTTCCATATAGGCTCACAGACCAAGTAGGTTCTGGGCTTAGCAGCTCAGACATAGAGTTGTGGAAGACAAGTCAAGGGACATGTTATATAGGGAAATACAGGGATGTACCATTTAAGATAAGGGAAATAACTATTTGCATTACAAGGCGAGTATGTGGAATTGGAACTGGCAAATTAGAAGCCTGGGAGGAAAGCGCATTTCCACTCTCTTTGAGGAAAGTGAGAACCAGTACTGGGAAAGGTAGGAGGCTGTGGAAACAGGACTGGGACTGCTGCCATTAACCCCAGTTGTGCTGGCGAAGTTCTTTGCCTTGTCATCCTCCTTTACTATGGGCTAGTTAGATCCTGGTAAAAGAGTGAGTCCTTGCTTCAGTGAAAGACAAGCAACAGCAGGAGAGAAGGACCTGGTGCTGGAAGAGCAAGTTTGTATAGGGAAGTGGGAAGACACTGAAGGAAAAGGGAGGCTGAAGGTCAGAAACCCACTGACCATCATGTTAATGAGGAGGAATGAAATGGAGAGAAGCAGAGAGAAACACTTGGAAAATATCAAATGAAGCAAACAATCTCCATTGGGTGGTAATGAGGACCTAAGGCTGGGGAGAAGGATGAGGTTAAAATACTCTGCTAAAGCAGCATGATAAACCATCAACACAGAAACTAAAATCCCCTGTGGGCAAAGACAGCAATGAAAAGTATGGGACAGAGTCAGTATATTAAAAGACCAGTGGATGGCAGCATATTTTTACAACCAAAATATTGGGTTGTATTTTGTGTGGCTTGGTTTGGTTGTAGCTCATCTACTGACTAATATATCACATATCCTGAGATCAAATCTGTGTGTCTGATAAGTGAGCTGAGGCTGTGAAGATCTGTGTGGCTTGTGTACTGTGCACATTTCTCTTCAGACAGTGGTGACCACTGTGGTAGCTGTCCCACACTGAGTCAGGAGGGAGAGGTGCAGCATGTGTGAAAAGAATGGGAGCAAAAGGCACAGAGTAATGAGGAGGACAACAACCTGTGGGCTGTATGCACCTTCTAAGAGTTTATAAGAGTAGTTCAGGAGTAACAGCTCCAAAGGCTGTGCCTAAAGAATCACCTTAGTGTAATACTGATAAGTGAGTGTGGTCTCATTCCTGAGTTCACTGTTCTGCTGTGAAGCTGATGATTTCTTCTCAGAAGTTGGGAATAAAATCTGTTAATTGTAGAGAACATTTTTGAGGTATAAAATTATACATGAAGAGGAAACCTGGGCACAAATTCAGGCCATAGTGTAACACTCATCCAACCCAAGAGTGGGATGCCTGAAGTGGTTAAAGGGAAGACTCATCTACTAATTCGACTTCACAAAACAAACCCCCCATTCTTGCTTATTGTACTTATTCACCCTATGCAGATAAAAACCAGACAAGTCATAATGGATTTGACTCAATGCTGTACAGAACTGTTTATATTCCATGTTCACCTAAATTTCAACCAAGAAAGAAAAATACACATTTTCAAAGAACAGTTTATAAATTCATTTGATAAACAGACTTCCAATAAACTTGTAGAAATTAGAAGAAATGGGATTTATGACTTACACCTCATGTCTTCTGAAGCAAAACACTTCATGTAAAGCACACCTGACATCAGACTTCCATACACCTCAGAGGTTTTCTATGTAGTCTTCACTAAAGTGTACTTACAAAGTGTTTCACAGTACGAAAGCATGAGTTCCTCCATAAGCTACAAACCTTCTGAACTACGTACTCGCTGCAAGCAATGCTTCTACAGAGAGGACAGCTCAAAGAACAAGAGGGGATTAGCAGTCAAGTTTCTTTGGAAGAGAGTATGTGGCATTTGGTTCTGACTTTCTTACAAACAGCAGCAGACAAAAAGCATGGTAACCATTTCAGTTATTCAGTTTTAAAAGCATTTGGAAGAACAGGTCCAACTATAACAGACTGATAATTGCATAATTAACTTTGAAACAAAACATTCTGCTCATGATAAATGCATTAAGAGCTGAAATACATGAAGACAGGCTATTATGTTTGTCAACTTGTTGGATGGGTGCTGAAGCCTCCTCTCTTAATTACAAGATGTTTAGCACAGCTCAACAGATATTTTGAAGTGAATATAGAAGCTGGAATGTGTTTTCAATGGGAGCACATTTCATCTGAGACGATTACCATGACAAGGCAGGAAAAGGGAAGGGGACAGAAAGCAGTGATTTATAGACGCTCTAATTTTTCACTTAGAAATTCTTCCACGCTATCAGTATTCCACTTGAGGATGCTCAGTTCTTCTGCAATGTTCCCACTGTCATCGAGCAGCTTCAGTACAGGGTCAGAACCACGCACATACTCCAAGGGAAGAAATGAGAGCCAGTTACCTTGGGCTGCATTAACACTCCCCCCCCCCCCCAATTGATTTTAATTAAGTAAAAATAGCTCAAAGCAAGAATAGTAAGTCCAAAGAGTGACATCACGAACACTTCAGAACACTAAATGACATCAAAGTATGGTAAACTTTGGCAATACACTTTGTGCTAAGAAATCAACCTGAGCATTGGCTTTTTAAAGCTTAGGATTCTTCAATAAGCCTGAACAGACAAGCTTGGTTGCTCCTGACAAAAAAACACAAGTATTCCAGTGCCCCCTCCTTTGTTCTCGTTTTATGCATTTCATTCCTAGGGTTTAACAACAACGGATTCTACTTTTCTGGAGGAAAACAATCTGTAAGCATCAAATTAAGAAATTAAGCTTAGCAGGGGTGAGTCTTTTAGCTTGTTTTCTCCTTCTCTCCTCCCAGTATTTTTTCACCTACTGTGCAGATTCAAAGGAGAACGTAGATGTTTAAAGCTAGAGCTGGTGTGCATGTGTACATGCAAAGGAACCAGACAGAGGCTTTAAAGATGGAAAGATGCCGAAGGCTGTACACTCCACTGGCAGCAATTTGCCAGTGTTTGCAGCTATGGCTTTCTTGCCTAGTCCCAGGGAATGAGAGTGTGAGAAAAGAAGGAACCGTAAGGGACAAAGAGGCCTCACTTCACAAGCAATTAAAACACATAAAGGGCAGTAAGTGTCTGAGATCCAGAACACAGTTATTTGCCTTATGTAAAACAGGCAGAAAACAGCTTCAGTTTAGACTTTTCACGTCCATTTAGTGTCATAGAAAGTGGAGGAATAAGTCAAATGAAGGAGTGAGAGGATGTCAAGGGGGTGTGTGTGTGTATGTCTGAGTAACATCTATTTCTTGTCCTTGGCGCACTGCACAAGCTAATGCACATGCAGGGGGGCAGTGCCATAAACCTAGCTTTGGAAGATGGTTTTCTACTTCAGCTGGTTTAACTTACTGAAGTTGGGTTTCTGAATTGAGCACCTGAATGATTTTTCTCACATAATCAGTGGCCTTTTTAGCTTGTTAGAAATTTCTGGCCACTTTCACAGCTCCAAGTTGCTTCTATCAATTTGTAATGTAATGCCATTATTTCCTGCTGTGCTGTATCTGTGCCTATGAGGTTTTGCTGGGAACATAATACTTTAATGCTTTCTGAAGACTCACTAAGTCACAAACTATGTGATGCAAATAAAAACTTCACAGTATCAGAAGGCTCTAACCATTTAAGTTTATGGAAAGCTTTCCCCAGAAGCATTTTACCTTACCCTGCTGAGCTAACCTAGAACCTAGTTGATTTTACTTGACCAAGCTGGTGGCATCTGTAATCCGTTTTCCAAGTCTTGTACAATAAATACAGATCCATTTGCACTCATTTTTTCTGGCAGTGCTCCACACCAACTGCACTTGAGACTGCTTTGCTGTTCAATACAGCTACAAAGCTTAAAATAAACGTGAAACAGTCAGACATGCAGAAGGAGAGAAAGAAACTGGAGGACACAGAGACATGAATGCATGAGACAGAGGAAATCTGTTTGAGATGGAATCTGCTGCTCAGAAGACAAATCACTTATTGCAGCTATGCACAGCTATGAAGTGATTCCAGATGGTGCCATTTGGTGAATGGAGATGGGAGCACAAGGGGTGAGAATCAAGCTGTGTATCTGTGAAGTATGCAGGAAGTTCACACAGGATTTTAAGAGGAAGGTGAAGTTGTACACCACATCTTGAAACCAAAGGATTGTTTCAGCTTAAGGCAGTGCATCTTATGTGGCTTTGCATATATGCAGGTTATAATAAACACCATTCAGCATATGCATTTCTGTAAAGCTAGATGTTTGAAGACTACAAAGAAAAACAGCATCATAAGAACACAGCAAGGGAATTCTGAGAGGGAGGAGAGAAATCTAAGAATCAGCTCAATGTATGGAAATGGCAGCTCCAGCTTCACCAGAAAATGAGGTTAGAACAGAATGGGAAGAAAGGAAACTATGGCAGAATAAGCTTGAATAAATCCAGAATATCCAGAGAGTAAGGACAGAATGCATGTACTCCTCACATTCTTTTGCCAATGGATTCCATTTTTTTTTCCTTTGGATTAAAAAGAAAAAACAACAGCACAGATTGGTACCAAGCAGTTACTGGACAATAAACCACTTACTATCAGCAGCAGGAACTTCTAAAGATTTATACTGGCAATGCCCATGCATGTCCTCTCCTAAGCGATTGCCTGATCAGCAGATAAGGAACAAGCCACTGCAGGACTGCCTCCATCAAGCTTAATTCTTCCTAACGACCCAAATGAAAAAGCTGGGTTACTACTCACCTTGATTTGCAGTCCCCTGAAGAGTTTTGGCTTATCACTCCTGACAAAAGCTATGGTTGGAAGAAAAGAAAGAAAGATAATCAAGCTCTTCTCCACTAGCATAAAGCAGATCTACATTCAAGTCAGTATTCCCTGAATCATTTCTTTTGGAATGATGTTTTCAAAGATACTTTAATGTTAACATTCTTAAAATCCTCACAAAATGGCATTCAGCCTATCATACCTAAGGCATACCCTGGTTTTCCTAGTATTCCAAACAAGTGTATCTGCTAGTGCAACTGTGTACATCAGTTTACATGCAGTGCCAGGCTGCAGCAGACTGACCTATATGCTGCTGTGATATGCAAATGTTGAGGAGAAGTGTTTGTTAGTAACCAAAATCAGGCTGAAGAGAAGCTTTGTGAGGGAGGCTGAATATGACACACATCCCATCAGCATGCTCACACGAGCTGCAGCACTGCAGGTGAAAGGAGCACAGAGGGAAGCAGGGGTAGAGGTGTCATTCTTGCAAACAAGACAGTCTTATCTTGCAGAGATCTCTGGGGTTACATGTTGAAATACAGCAAGAAAACAAGGAGCTGGTATCTCTTGCCTCTCCTAAAGGCAATCAGTTTTAAGATGGACTCTGTCATGTAGCTATATGGAGAGCTCAGGTCTGAGGTGGGCTGCTGCTGAATTCACAGCACAACCCAGGCCTTGTTTTAATGTTAACTTAGATGATATGAATTATTCCAGGACAAAGTGTAAGCATAATCCCCTACTTCCAGACATTCTAGCCTGATGAATGTCTGAATTCCACAAGTATTTATAATTCATGTAGAAAATTATAGCCTTCATTCTTCCTTTTTTACATTCAGGTTATGCTAAAGGCTGCATTTAGTATCTGTGCTGACATTAAGCAGACTTGGGATGTTCCTGTTGTATCCCCAAGGATGGGGGATACAACATCCTTGTCAGTACAGACTGACTCTTACACAGGTGCCACCTGCATGTTAAAGCTGCTTTTTCAACATTAGACAACAGTGACTCTCACAAACTGCAGTGTATCCAGCTGGTGCGTGGAGATGAGATGAGTGTAACTCGGGACTAATGTTTCATACTGTCTCACAACGTGTAGTGCTTTCCTCAGTGATGGTCAGGCTGTCCCCTGGCACCTTTATACCTATCACTGGAGATTTCTCATTATGTATATACTGAGTAGCATTTATTTTCTCTTCTCTCCCCCTGTGGTCCCAGTACAGATCAAAGTCATACCCTCCACTGGCTGCACCAACCACCACACAGTATAAACCAGACAAAAAATAGCAGTGGCCCATGAGCTGTCAGATATACCTGACCCCTGAAGAAAATAAGGCTCATTTCCATTCTTTCTACAGAACTATACATTAATGTCATACTGTAAGCTGTATTTGGATAACAATTTCAAATAGCACGAAATAACCAGTTCTTGCTCACATAATGCAGTTCAATTCTGACCCATAATTTTCAGTGTTTCCCATGTCCCTGTGACCTGTCAGTTGTCTCGGCTGTCACTACCAGTGGGAAAGTGCACAAAAATGGCAGATATTCCTTATTCTTTTTAAAGCCCACAGTACATTGAACTGTTTCATGGGAATTTTTCCACGTTTTCCTTTTCAATTTCAATCTAAAGCTGCACTCGGCCCCTAGGGCTCTGTATGAAAAGGAGGTTGTAAGAAGTAGTCAGTACAGTGGCCAACTTGAATTGCAAAACTTAAATGGCAAGAGAGCGTAGTGAAATGGATAAAGTTTCAGAGGCAGATCTGAACTGTGGAATTTAATTGTATTAAAGAATAGCCTTTGGGGGTTACCTCGAATTACAGCTTGTAACTGGTGTGAGGATTTGTTACTTGAGTGACAGATGAAGGCGTATGTGGATGTGCGTGGCTGTTCTCTGGCTTCAGTGTTGGACTTGAACAAGCTCACATGAAATGGGGACAGAATGAAGTGGAAGGCAGCAGTTGCGTTTTGTCACTTTAAAAGTAGCTATTACGCACTTGTATCAATGTCAGATGTCCAAATCTTCCGAAAGCTGAAGCACTACACAACATTTTCCCTGCCGCTTTAGACAGCTGGAACAAAATCCATCGCTGTTAATGGCATATTTCTTTCTAATGCTGATCATAGCCACTTTCGGCATTAGTCACCTGAATCTGCAATGCAACAAAGAGAAGCCCTCGCTGTACAAATGACTTCATTTGTATATCCTGGTCTTTGGCAGCTGAAGTGAGAAACTACCATGCTGATATGCTTTGAAAGTACAGATTAGCCCATCAGACACTATGGGTTCTTTTTTCCCTTTGCACAAAGTCATGTCCTAAGTTATATAAACCCTTGGAATAAAACCGATGGGTTAGGAAGTCAGATGTAGCTACAGTGTGCATTTTGGGACATGTGGCTGGTTGCTTATCATGTGATGGGGTACACATGCTTCACCTTCAGCACTGCCCCAACGGTTTCCCTTCTGTACCCATTATTGATTAGTTTGATGTTTAATGCTACAATCTGAGCTCTCTATTCATTTTCCTCTCCCTGTGGCAGCTGTAGAAATTACACAGCGCAGAGAAACAAGCATTTCTCTAACTCCTGGGTTACTCATAGCATTTATCTAGCTCATGGGTGAGTGGGGAAGGCATTTTCCACTTTGACCTCTGTAAGATGAAGTCTGAGCTTGGTGCTATGCCACTGTGTTCCAGTGAATTAAACACCAGACTAGAAGTCCGAGCTGTTCTACTGCCAGCTTTGCAACTGTCCTTTCACGTGATGCTAAGGAAATCACTTCACCCTGTGCTCTTACATAGCATGTGCAATACCAAAGCATATGTCTCCTGTTTGAAGGCCATCCTAAGGTGAGAGTACAGAGTACACTTGATTGCCATGCAGTCAACTGCAACTAAAAGGTCAGAGGAAAGGATCAGGTGTACGTGGGCATTTTAAAGCCTGACCAGCACCAAAACTGTTTTGCAAAGAAAAGTAGTATCAAACAGTGCTTTTGAAGACCCTCTGCCCTTGAACACAGCAGAATGGAGAAACTCACTGCTATTGTTGTAATGTTGATTTGATATATAAGACACCTCTGTTTTGGGAAAGTCTATGAAAACAAGTTTGTTGTAATTAAAGCCTGGAGTCCTTACTGCAGATGACTAAGGCATGTAAGCATCACTTGGGCCCAAACTCAGGGCAAGCCTGTGCTCGTGCACACACTGCACTATTCTCTCTGAGGCACAGTAAGATACGCCAGGAAGAAAACTTCCTGACCCCAAATGGACATAACACCACATCTCTCCGTACAGAGCTGCAGGTCAATATGCTAGGCATAACTTCTTTGTAAACAGCTGACTACCTACTGTTATAGATTAAGGGCATGATCCAGCCTACCAAGGGTATCTACATTCAGGAATATTCATGTTATTTAGATTCCTGTTTTAGAAGCAAAGATCTCCTGCTTGATCTGTAACTGAAAATACACAAAGCTATGTTGAGAAAAAATTAATCTCTTAATGCTTGAGAGCCAATATACAATGGCAGTAAAAGCTCACATTAGTTTTCAAACAACTATGCACACAGACAAGTGTTCTAAGCTTGTCTGTCTCTACATGCATCAGAAGGATTATAATGGCCTCAAATCAGAGAGGCAGAAAGGCCTGGAGGAGATTAACAATACCCTTACTGTCTCTATTTTATCAGTTTCAGATTTTAATGGCAGAAAAGCACAAGTCTGAACGAGTCAAATCTTCAGCACAAGGTCCACAATAAATCTTTACTGCACAATTTTTCCTCCTGGTAAGCTACAGCATGTCTTCTAATAAGAATCTAATGTGACTAAGCACCTGCCAGTAATGGAAAAGTCCACTTAATCAAACTTCTCATCTTTCTGGTGTTTAAAAATCTGTGCTTTTAGTTTAGATTTATTCCACTGCTGTAACACTTACAAGGTCTGTGTATGCGCATGGGGATTTGTCCTTCTTACACTGGACACATCCTCCTCCAGTTTATGCTATTTTTTGAACAGAACCCTTTAGCTTCTTCTAACCTCTTGATGCTGTGAACAGATACACAGCTTCATATTATAGGTGAGTTTCATTTAAAATGCTGATTACGCACTGAAAAGCAGCATGGTACTTGTTTGATGAAGGTGACTGTCCCTCAGCATTACACCAAACCCACCCATTATGTGATCAGGGCAAAATGTTGTTAGTGTGCCAAAAGCAACAGCAGAAAAGAGTCAGGAGTAAGGAGGAATGTTTCAAAACTAGTATAAAGGATGAGCTATATTGAGAGATCTATACCGAGAGGCTTTTTGTGATGCACTGAAGTGTTTCGCATATGGAATTAGCAATAGGAAGCATGTGAGTTATTACGAGCCTTCAAAAGACATCTGATCAAATAGTAGCATGGTACTTTGTGCAAGTCAACGCAGCATAAACAACTGATTTTTAGAACTCACAAATAAGAAAGACTAAATATATGTAAAGTAACTGCAGTGATGTAATAGTAATATGGAAAAGGAAGAGTAAAGTACATCTAAGATTATCTGTACATAATTGTTCTGAGTTAATTTCAATGAGCAGAAAGCAGAGTATTGCTTTGCATAACTCAAGGAAAAAAAAAGTAATGTGTTTCATTTGGCCTTGAATCATTAGACAAAAGCAGTTGGAAAATAAAAAAAAAATACTAAAAAATAAGTATTTGTGCAGAATGCCACAATTTGTACATAAAAAAGGCCAAAGGATTGACCATACCACAAACTTGACCATTTTGTACCCAAGCTGAACTCAAATAAAACAATAGTTTTATTGAGGCATTACTGATTACCATGTGGACTCCCATGCTAATAAAGTTAATCTCCTCGTGCCCTTGAAGTGGGAAAGAGAAAATAGCTTTGCCCTGGCCTTGCAGTCAATTAACTAAACTGTGTGTGAGTAGAGGTGGCAGGAGAAGGCCTAGTGGCAGAGGGGTTGCAACTAGATGATCTTAAGGTCTTTCCAACCCAAACCATCCTATGATCTGTGAACTTCCCCGAGTTGTAATCTGCCTTAAAGTCCTTCTTTTACCTGTTTGTCAGTCAGCCTTCAAGCAGGGAGGTATTAATACTGGCTGTGGTAGATGGAACAATGCTGTTTCTGCGATTTTATGTCTAAAGCTAGGTTAGTCTTTCTTCTCTATGGCCAAAGTACAGTATTAGGATCTTCATTAAAGAAGCCAAAGTACTGCTGTCACCCAAACTCTTCCCCCATTTATAAAAAAATTGCATTTTAAACTTCTCACAGATGTTTTTTTCCCCTGCAGTTTCCTCCCACCACACACTGATGGTTCTGATTTTCCTTTCACTACTGTCTTCCATTCACTTTAATTGACTGTCATTATCCACTGACAAAACAATTATACTGCAGGAGCTGTGAAAAGAAACTAATTCCATAGTGCACAATATGATTTCATCTATCAATTATCTGAGACCAGTTCCATGAGTCTCAGGTCAATGCAACTTTCCTGATGAATGAAATTTATGACTACTTGTAGTAGTACTTAAAAGCACATTTTGTCATTCAGCTGTGACAGTATTTCATAGTAGAAAGAACATTAGTGGCTTTACTTACCCTGGACTTGGGGGAACCTTCCCAATTTTCATCCACATACCTCTAGGACAGCTCCTGCATAAAGCTGTAATAAAAACCAGAAGCTCTTAAGGACAGAAAAAAATAATCTGAATTACTTGTGATACGTTTTATCTGTTGAATTGTTTTTCTTTGAGGACACAATACATTATTGTGTTGATGGCAACAAGTAAGATCCTAAATTGAATTGTCTCTGGCTTGCGCAACAAGCGACTATTCATTCAAGATACGTGATAAGTTTTCTTTGTTGTGTTAAATACATATAAACCAGGAAAAAGATCGGTTGAGATATGCTGTTACTGGAAGCAAAGCTTCATTAAAAAAATAATGGAATCAGAGATGTTACAGTGGGAATTACGGACTAGGAATAAGAAAACTTTTTCCTCCCCAAAGATGCTACGAAAATCTCATTGAGTGAAACTTCAGCCTCCGTTTTAAACCTACCTTGGATAGTGAAATACTGTTTATAATTAAGATAAGGCAGTGACTTTCGGCTTCTCATTTGGTCTGAGTAGTTTATTGTAGTTAATGCAGAAAGAGATCACATTACTAGGCCTTAGCTGGGCTAACTTTGATGCTTGTACATGGATGTCAGTCACTTCTGCCAGCTGTGCAAGATACTGTGAAGTTAGGCATCATAATCTTACACCTAGTTGTCAATACTGTGTACCAAGTCACGTCCTTCTAACCCTGAGAATGCACCCTCTGTAGCGTAGCTGACAGAAGAAGCCTCAGGTAAAAATGTGTAATTCAATTCATTACCTTCTACAAGCAATGAAGACCTCTGCTTTCATTCTCAGTGTTTGCGTAACCAATGTGCAAGCTGGGACACAGAAAAAATACAACCTGGCTGCAATGAAGTAAATTCACGTTTCACTTAAAACATGAACCGTGAATACGTGTAATTAAAAAGAAGCTTCTGCTGTGAAATTTAATGCCTACCAACCCTTCTGAAACAGGAGAGGTGAGTCATGAAAGCAAACCACAGACAATACCGCAGCAACCTCAGAGACAAATTGACTCTATGTGGGCACTATGGGCAGCCAGGAATACCCCTTCACTTCACAATACAAATCTGAATACCAGTACAACTCAGTATTTGCCTAAATACTATGAATCAGAACATAAAAACCCACCAGTAATTTGCAGTTATTTGAAAAATAACTTATTTCCTGACATGAACTCATCAGAAATCATTGCTTCCACAGGAAACAGGACAAAAAACCATTGCATTGACTGTCCAGAACAGCAAGTTTGCATCACTGCATTTACATTTTCAGCTAAATAGCAGATTTAAGTTAAAAACAAGGATTGGACTGTTAAATGCCAGCACTGCTATGATGAGACAATACGCAACAGATCAAGAATACAGCACTGATTTTAAAGCTTTTTTACACCACCCAAAGAAAGATTTTAATTAAAAAAGGCACTAATAAGCAGCTCAGATCCTTGCTTGCATAATTAAAGTTCCTCTGGAATTAAAACATGAGAAAAATGACAGAGATAGGGGAAATGTGGAATAGGGAGATTATAAATTTCAATTACCTTGTCTCTATTCATTATTCTTTAACAAACATTCATCTATGATTGTATCAGCAATCCTGGATAGATATAGATAATAGCTCACAAACTCACTCACACACTGCACATTTATACTGGTTCTCTGATACTGACAGTCACCTGCATTTTTCCATCCAGTTAGTATAAAGAATTAAACAACTAAAGAACTAAGTACACCCCAATCTAGGACGGGGTAAAACAAGCATTTGTTTCAATTCTCATTACTGCAAATAATTCTTTATAGTTTATTTCTTCCTTTCAAACAAGGATTTCTATGCAACAAGACCACTTTGGTAATCTAAAAAACATGTTAAGACATCTTGTAATTATAACCTACTTCCAGTTTGTAACTCCCAGCCAATATCTGACAGAAGTGAAGTTTATCAAAGAAAACAGCTCATTTCTTGATGTCTATATTTTGAGCTTATGACTCTGCCATAATTGAAGCCCAACTGTGCTGGTACAGATAAGTTCAGATTCATGCTGGCACAAACAGCTGCTCTCTATATGGCCAGACAAGAAAAAAATACCCAACCCCCCCCCCCCCCAAAAAAAAAATAATCAATTGGCTTCATTTATAACTCTAAACAAAGGTGTCTTTTGCAAGAAACACAGGTTTATTTGCATCAGTTAGCCCACAACAAAAGCAGACTTGTTAATATCTAGTGCTACTACCATCTCATCATGTCCAGAGCAGATGTCTGCTGAAATTGCTTGTGAAGGCATTTACTGTGTTTCAAGTGTTCCTAAGGATGACATGTATCACTCAGTGTGGAGGCACACAGACATGTCTGGTCAGTTCATTACAGAATGCTTAACTCAGAAGTTAAGTTCATTTTAAGATAATGCTTCGCTTGTTGTAGTGCTGATGGAAGCGAGTTTAGTACTACGAGCAACAAAATAAAGATTCTAAACTATTACTAGTGTCTATTTTAGCATGCCAAACAACTGCTGTTATGACAGGCAGGCTGATTCATGCCTGCATCTATAAAAATAACATAGCTTTGTTTGTAACATTCTAATGGTATATTTTCTAAGGCTGTGGTGACAAAATCCCTCATCTTTTACAAAGCATCAACTCGAGTTAAAGTTCAATCCAAAGCTTACTTTAAGCACCTGAACATCCTGTAGGAGTTCACACTGATGTAATGAAGATGGCTCTTCACAACTGAGAGGAGGAAAACCATACTATCAGTCATGGCTGCTTTAGTGATGAAGTGATAATGATAACAGAATAAACCACCGTTTACCTAAGAGTAATGTTAGATAAAAATGTGTATTGTAAAAATAATTGTTTCAGCAATAAAAAACAATGAACCTGAACTCAGGTGAAAGAAAGTATTTAACCTGTTATGAGGAAAGGAATGGAAGTAATTTATGCAAGACAAAGTTAATTTCTAAATAGACACGGTATTGTTATCACAATTACTCATGGTGAAAACTCCAGAAGGAAGATTACATCCTGCTTTGTAACTGTTAGTATTTACAAACAAACAGGAATTCATAGAATCATAGGATAGTTTGGGTTGCAAAGGACCTTAAGATCATGGAGTTCCAATCTTCCTGCCATGGGCAGGGACACTTCCCACTAATCCATATCACCCAAGGCTATGTCCAACCTGGCCTTGAACACTGCCAGCAATGGAGCATTCACAGCTTCCCTGGGCAACCCATTC
>JAOEHY010007012.1:15284-27491 GCA_025447955.1 Psilopsiagon aurifrons | reverse complement strand
GTCCCTCCCCAGCATCCCTATAGGCCCCCTTCAGATCCTGGAAGGCTGCTATGAGGTCTCTACGCAGCCTTCTCTTCGCCAGGCTGAACAGCACCAACTTTCTCATCCCATCTTCATACAGATCAAACTGAACTGAAAAAAAATGGTCCTGCACAGAGACTGTTCCTTGATCATAATAAAATGATGTTGGTCAAGGTGACCAAAAAGGTTTTGTAAAATACAATGAATTATACCTAATTTTACATCCATACCACTTATACTTTGCATACTGGTTTCTTTCAGATACTAAGCCAGAACCTGCACAGGAGACAACGTGTCACTCAAACTGGATTTGTACCCGTTTGCAATTAGCTGAGTGAAATTCTAGCACCATCATGTCTTAAAATGTGCAATGGAAGAGGCTGTTAAGATAAAGCCACGCTATGGTAAAATAGCTATCTTTGGTACCTGGATTCTCTCCGATACTGCATGTTTTCCTCTCCTAATATCAAACCATTTAAAAACTAAAGTTAGGCTCTAAGAACATGCAGTACAGAGCAATCTATGACTGCTGATAAAACTGGAACCGACTCTTGCCTCAGGTACAGGACAATCTTCCACTAAATATTTACCAACAGCTAATCTCTCCCCAGTGCGAACGATATTTGGTTGTATGAAATTCATTACAATTTTGATTTCATAATCCTATATAAGCAGATCTCCCAAAGAGGCCTCCTCATCCCTTACCAACTCATGCTGTTGTTTTACTTCAAAGGAAAGTCAGGAAAATGCAGATGATATTATTCTTCTCAGCCAAAGTACCTTGGTATGTGCAAACTGGTATCGTTTTCAAATAGGGTGCCTGATCCCTTGCTTGAAAGCCATGCAATCTCATTTTTAGTGTGTTCCACCCATCCACAAAGCAAAGCAAGTTAATAACTGGTATCTGTTCTTCAGAGAAATGAAGTCACAAGGTAAAGAGATTTCAGTGCAAATCTTTTCTGCTCTTTCCTAAACTCCTATGACTATCAATTCATTTGTTACTTTTAATAGAAAGCCAGATTAGTTACAATAAAGGAATACACCCAGAGATAATACACCAACGAGAGAATGCAGGGTGTTTGGGCAGTTACAAGTCTTCAGAATCACTCTGGTCTTCCCTGGAAACAGAAAATGAGCAAGAATCTGTGGGTTAACACAGAGCAGTCAGAAAGCCTCACTGCCAGGAACATTATGAATTACCACTCTGTCATGCAGAAAGCCAGTAAATCATTGCTACACACACACACACCCCATTCACAATTGATGTCATCACTAAATTTAGCAACAAAGAACCTACTCCCGTTCACAGCTCATTATCCTGTGAAGGGAGATGCCTAACTCTAAGTAAGGGTTTGGAAACAAAGAGTCAAACAGTTAAAAAACAGTTATGCGAATTACTGCTATTCCTGTGGTTAGCCCTATGTATTACAGGCAAATTCCTGTGAACAAAGCCAAAGCAGAATCAAAGCTCTCATTTGTTTGCAGGGAAGAAAATTCCAACTGAATATAAGGGGGGAAAAAAGTCACAATGAGAGTGTTTAAAAACTGAAATAATTTACTAAGAAAGGTTATGGAATCTGTATCCTTGGAGATCCTCAGATCTTTGAGCTCTGCTTTGAGGAGGAGACTCAACTTCTTTATTCTGTACGTAATAGCAGTGCACACCTAGGTTATGTACAATCTTCAGCATACAGAAAATGTGTCATCCATCTAAGTGTTTTATTTTTTATCTCAAACATTTTCTCCTCCATGCAGTATTAGATAAACATCTTTGCTCTTTAAATCCAACCATTTCCCCTCCTGGGAAGGTTTTTGTTAACTTTGCTCTCTGAAATCATTTGGTGTAGGCTCATGCGAGCAAGAGACATGGCACAAGGGCAAGAGAAAAAATGCAGAAGCTGAGCAACCAATTTCAAATCTTTGCAGTTGCAGCAGGGATTAGGTGATATGAATGGCCAGTTTATTTGAGTGGAAGTGGAGGACAGAGTAGAATAGAGAAGGTGGCAGAAAAAAAGGCTCCTATGTGCTGGTTCTCACTTGGACTTAGTGAACAGAATTATATAAGCTAAAAAGTACAGGCAATGTAAATTCCCATTTTGGAATATACTGTCCAATTAAATGCTATCTAACCATCTACTTACCTCTACGTGTACAAACCCTGAATATCTCCCTTATTCTCAAGAGTATGTGCTTTTATTAAAGAAGAAAACATCTTAAAAGAGTTGCAAAGAAAATGGTAAGAAGTTATCAACTATTTGTTTGTCCTTGGATATTTAAGTAATGTGGAGACTATGTACTTTTGGCAGTTGTTTCAACAAGCGTAAAGTCAAATGCCAGTGTTTTATCCAGATGAAGGAGGTCAGACTTAAAGAGCTAAACCTATTCCACTCTCCAGCACAGATGCACATCAACACCTTTAACTCACATTTAGCAAATTCACATTTATAAATTCCCTAGCCTTTTCTTTTTCACATGAGACTAGAAAGAGGTCTTCCATAAGTAAGGCTTGCCCAACTATAGGGCAGATAATGTATTTTATCTGAAGTTTATCTGACAGAGATGAACCATTGGTGAATCTGATCCAAAGGAAAGATGGTAAATCTCTGTCTTAAGCAGTGACTCCCAAGCTGCACCTTCCTTATCTAGGACTACTGTTTGTCAACATTCAATTTAATTGCTAATAACAGCATGTAAGAAGGAAGGGAAAGCGTGTACCTTGTAAAGTGCCTGAGAAGGAAATCCACTTCAGCACATTTTTATATAAATATTTATATATTTATACTTAACAGTCCCCATTAACATTATTCCACTGTGAACTTTATCAGACACTTTTTAGTTAAAAGCAAACTTGAAGTGTGATCATTTGACATACTAGCCT
Organism: Psilopsiagon aurifrons; assembly: GCA_025447955.1. NCBI lineage: Eukaryota > Metazoa > Chordata > Aves > Psittaciformes > Psittacidae > Psilopsiagon > Psilopsiagon aurifrons. Next base: position 24,592 of record JAOEHY010007012.1, on the reverse strand, counting down.
TAGAGAGTTCTGATTCTTAAAATATGCTGGCATTGAATTATGCTATTTTTAAGTCACACTGGGTAAAAACAACGAACATGATCCACTTTATGTAGCACATTAGAAAGAAGGAGTACAGCTGGGCAAAAGCACAATTTGATTTTTACAAAGCAGGCAAAGGACTTTTTAAAACACATCCAAAGGCAGAAAAAGATGGGTTTGGTTTGGGTTTTTTTGAGAAATAGCTACAATATTTCTAATTAATTTATTCAAGTCTTGGTGTGACTTACAGTGACGTTACACCACTGAGATGTCAATGAATTCTAAGCAGTCATCTATTTTTATCCATCGAATTAAAAACCAAGATACGAGACTGCTTCATTGGCTCTACTCATACGAAGAGCCTCTGGCACAACAAGCAAGCAGCCAACAGGAATTTCTGAGTGTAGCACTTTCATTAGTGAAATGAAAAGATAACCCCTCCCCCCCCAACTGAAAAATGAAACTAAATTGGGTCACACAAGAGCAGCCTAAAGCATTAAAAGCATTTCAAGTTATTCTGGTTGCAGGAACTGTTGTGAGTTTTGTAAACTATTTAGAGTTTTAAAAAGGCTGAACAAGAATGTCACCTTATTCCTCCTTGCAGTTCCTAAGAGGACACTGAAAAGTTCTGTAGGGTTTTAAGACAGCTTGCCATATTTTACTGTTAAAAATAGCATGCAGGCATAACTGCAGTGACATGTTTATCAATAATACTACACTAAATATTCAGTTAATTTCCAGGAGGGGTCTAACACTAATTCCACACTAATTACTGCTTTTAAGTTATGGTAAAACTACATCATAGAGAATGTAAGTATTACCCGTTAGGATTAAAACTCGTTCTGAGGAATAGTTTCTACATACATGCTCATCTCCTACCCTGTAATGTTTAAAGGCCTGAACAACTGTTTTGCTGCAAGTAACAAATAAGGTACTCTACAGAAAACTGAATTTGTATAGGCATATTTTTTACCTTTCAGTGAAATTAAAGAGTCATCTTCCGAATAGGCCAAGCTGAACATTAGCAACTACTTTTACATGAGCTAGATAGGTAAAATTCTCTCTTCTTTTGTGTATTGTCCCTCATCTCTGTATTTTTCACCACAAAACCCTCTGGGTAAGTTGTGTGATACTATGTAGAAACAGGTAGCTGGTGTGGAAGAAAGGGTCAGAGCCCAGGCTTCACTTTCAACAGACTAGGAGGCCTGAGGTTTTGCAGTGCAGAAACAGGCTGCATCATTCACGTCTTGAAGTGACTTCCCACGATATCAAATACTGATGACTTGCAAGGAAAAGGATCTTAGGCGGATGCAATGAAAACAGGGTCTGATCTTCCTGCAGATAAGGCAAAGTACCTGGTTAAGTATAGCTCCAGTTCCAATGTAACGACTAGGGAATAAGTCTGCAACCTATGCCCAGCTGCCACAAGTCTATTAATGAAGACATGCTTACTCAACAGTGGAAATCCATAGTAAAACTGTAGGAGAAGCTCTTCTGCTGTGCTTTGACTTTTTTCCCCATTCTCCGAAGTGTTTAAGGATGCATTCTTAGGATTTTCTCACCAGTTTGTTCTCCATTTTCAGCACTTTTCATAATGTTGAGAAAGCATAATACTTAAAGGTCACTAAATACCACTGTTTTCTATATCTCATCCATTCTGTTTGTCTACAGCTAATGGGGTTATGTCCATAGACTTGCATTAACTTTCAAACAGCAGCCAAATACTGACAATCACTGTAGGTTCAGGTAAAATGTAGAATTGGGATCTGAATGTAAAGCAGTGATAGCCAAAGTTGAAGCTGCCCACATTTATTTCTGGTGAGTATTTCACAATAGTTTCATACTGAAACGAAAGGAAGCTTTTATATTTACTGCTGCAGGAAGAACATTAAGTTGGAAGCCTCCCCTCTTGCAGCAGAGGAATCCATTTCAGGCTTCTGAAATATTCTAGTTATTTATATTCTCACATCTGGTACAAGTTTGCTGAAAGGTAATCCTCAAGTTCTCATTATCTGAGCAGTGCAGAGCCCAGGTATTCCAATCCATTACTAAACTGTGCTTTGACAGCTTCCCAGATTTTGACAACCCTGAGTGTGTGCACAAGAAAGTTGCTAAAAATTTCAGAACCTTAAATGTTCTTGCTTAAATTTGTACAGCGCAGCAGTTACTGCCCATCTCCATGGAACTTTAAAAGTATGCATACAGACTTCTGTATCATCATGTTAGTTCATGACTCTAGTATAAACCAAAGCCATTTAGAAACAGTGTACAGTAGACACGTGATGTTACCCACGACAATGTGTCATCTAACCCATCCATTTTTATGTCTCAAATTTCCTGGCCATCTTTTGCTTACACCCAATGTCACATTATCTAGTTTACCAAAGACCCCAACATTAGAACATGACAAATACTTGACAATAGAAATTTAAAATGCTTAAGTTTAACGCATCTTAGTGAGCAAAATGTATTTCAAAGCTCCATTTAGAAATATGGATGACTTTTAAGGGTTGTAGCAATCCTGCACCGTATGACTGTGTCATTTAATGTTTTGCAAATTTCACCAGAGTTGATTCTTAAAATCAATTTGCATTTTGACACACATATACAGTTGAAGTAAATCTAAGATTACAATATACAATTAATGGAATATGCTTATAGCAGTGTCTGAAATGATCATGCAGCATAAGTGAAGCTGCAGATGGAGTGCAGCTATTTTCAGCTACTGCAAAATATGGACAATCTCTCCTGCTACTACAATTTCATGCACAGTTAGCTTCACCTCCATTTCATCCTTCTACATTTTACACACCAGCAGTACTCTGCATCTGACAGACTGAGGCTTAAAACTTGCAGCTGTCTGAAGCAATACTCTTTAAGCCAGCTTCCGAATTAGTCTGAAAGGGAATACAAAATCTCTAGAAGAGGAGCAAATAACCAAAATTATTCTTCCATTTTGCCCACACAACAATTATGAAGCAATTGAAATGTTTCACTGGCCTGGCGTCAGCAGAAGTTTAGAGCAAGACATATCCTTGGTAACAAGAGCACCTCACAGCTATTTTCCACAATATCAATTCACAGAACACTGGACCAACAACAAGACGAGGATTAATAGACATCTGTCAAGGGTGTGAAACAGTTGAAATCTGTAAACATCTCATTTGAGGTTGCACTGATGCTATGGTACAAGGTATTTTTAGGACTGGGCGTATTTCACAGTTGATCTGTGAAAAGTAGAAATGATACTTTTAATTTTAAATTCTCATTTCAAACTCATAGTTTGTAGCAACTCATGCTATAAACTAACTCTTGCTTTCTCTATTTCTAGCACTTTCCACATACAATGAGAATTAACTTACAGTCCTGAAGACTGTCCTGGAATTCTGACAGTTAGCAAGTCTGTCTGTAGCACAGACTACCAACATGCTGTGTCACATGATGGGAACAAATACCTACTCACGTAAGGAACAAGCTCGTTCCACTGGAATCGTGGTTCAGAAAGACAGAAAACAGATCCCTGTACTTTGAGGATGTTCCAGCACGTAGTCACAGCACTAGCAAAACCCACAGCACCACTGCTCCGGATCTCAGCAACATCTAAGGTTGATGATCAGCAAGTCAGATATCTTACAACTAGATGCAGGTTTTAAAAGGAAGACTAAAAAAATTCCTCAAGCAAGAAGGTAGGAAAAAAACTAACCCCTAACAACCAACTTTTAAGATGTTTAACATCCATTCATTCTCAACTACCAAATTTTCATTAGCAATAAGATTTCTATGGTAACCTGAAAAAAAAAACTAGGGAAAGGGAAAAATACAGCAAAAGACAGCATTCAGTTTTTGCATTCCGCATGCATAGTATGAGAATACTACTTTAGCAAGAAGCTACTATAAATTATATTGGTAATTTTAATGCAGGAGTAAAATCTTAAGCTCAGTTGCAGACAACCTACAACCAGCACAATGTTAAAACACAAGTCAATCCAAAATGTGAGGATTCTGAATACAGTCTGTAAGATAGTTTTGTGGTCATTTCTCCCAACACCAGTTTTCTACTGGGTAGTCCTTAAGGGAAGTTACTCAGTACAAGTTTAAATAACCAAAACCAACCCCAATCGGCAAACCTCTTCTGAAGCAGCATTCAAAAAACACCTAGAAAGGATGCTATAATTTAGCACTCAACCGTATAACCATCATGTTAGAACAGTCCACTATTTCTACTCAAACACACAGTATGGAAAGCTGGCATTCAAACCAAGATGTGAAAATGCATGAAAACAGTACCACAATCACTCCTAGAACTCAAGCTGGTATTTGACATGCTTGCTTCTAATCTCAAGTATCATTTGTATTAAATGTCTTCAAAAATGTCACAGAAATAAGAGCAGATAAAGTAATGATCAAGATGTACGTGGAACTGTGCTATAGCAGCAGATTGTTCATATTTGCTGAAAAGCAAAAGCAGAAAATGAAACTGCGTAGGCCAAGACAAAGAGATTAAAGAAAACCCCCCAAATTTACAATATACAGTCTCTTGGTTCCTATGAATACACAACAAATTCTGGTTCATTGTGAAGGGATTTATCAAACAACTTTGAGACCCCATCCACCCCTATAATATTTGTTCTACTGCATTCAGCATGACTAAAACAGAAAACTTCTGAGACTAAAAATATGCCACAAAATGGTATTTGATTAGTCTTACACAAAAAAAGTGTGATCATCCACACAATGAAACTTTGTTCTGATTGAGGATCATCAGTGTCAGTATCTTTTGATTTAGATTCTGTTGTTTGATCCAACTTTTATGAATGCAGTGCTTACAATACAAACTAAGTTACACCTTTGAGTAAATTACTGATTAATCGAAAAAGATTTTCTTTTTCCCTTCAGGTTACATGACAGAAACGCAACATAACTCCTCTAGTTTATTTTCCCAGCAAATGACAACAGACATTATCCTGCTTCACAAAGTCTTGGGCTGCATCTTATGCACACTGAGGTAAAAACTGTTAAGAGTATCACCTGAATAAATATAAGCATCCACTCCTCACACAAGAACAAGAAGCCTTGCTGCTGCCACCACAACTGTTACCGGTTGTGGTACACAGCCACAGCACAGGTGGAGACCCTTCCCTGGTTTTTCATTCCCTTTTATTACATTTCATTAGATTTTATTCTGGAACTTTTCAGCTTTTGTGTGTATGTATATGTATACATTTGTACATTACATACATATATAGTGGAGCATTTTCCAGAGACCAAGTTTCATTTCTAAGATTCATATATCTAGCAAAGAAAAAGTCAGAGATACCAAATCCCATAAAGACTGTACTGAAATAATACTGCAAACATTGTCAATATATGAAACAGCACAATTTACAGTCTTGCCTCTTACCTTAACAGTCTCTTAATATTAATGCACTGATTATTAATTCTCTGCAAGCCTCAAACACTTGCTTCTTGATATTTAATATATTTCATCTAACACTAATCAGTGATTATGGTAAAAATTATAGGCAGACTTTATTAAATATTATGTTGAATTAATTGATGGGAGAAACCTGTTAAGATTTCCTCATTAATTGCATGTTGTCAGTTAGTTAACTACCTCTTAGCCATTACAAATTTCAGCATCTCTTCTTCCTCAAATCTTTGCTTTCCTGATAATTGACTGATCTTCAATGTATTGTGGTGTTGTCTTAAATTACAACATATTTGAAAGCATGTATTCAAGAGTTCTGTAAAAATTCTTCTTGATCTATTTTAAGCCAGATAGATATTTATTTACTACAGATAAAGGAAAGGTTTTGCATTAGCCTGACTGAAACACAGAACAGGCTCAGAGCAAGATCATTCCCAGTATTTCTAGCTGTTAGAGCCTAGCTGTTCTCACCACTGCAGAATGGAGTTGAGCACTCCTGCTTCTGTCATGCTTGTGTCACTTCAGAAGCTGACATACAGCTTTGTTCCTTGGGACTGAACAACTATTCTGGCCATTACACTGGGGTCAGTGACCAAGCAATAGCTGTGATCAAGAACACCAGTCTATGGTCGTCTTTTTTTTCCCCTCTTCAAATCCCATATATCTTTAAATTTAAAGAAGCTGGACATAGCTCCCATGAGCCACTTCACACTAGAGAGGGGCTGTCACAGAACCAAAGACTTCCCTACTCATACAGTAACGTTATTTTAGAGCAGTATGGCAAGTCTGCAAATCTAGACTCTTAATAAGATTATAATCCAGACTGTCATATATTTTTAAAATGAAAAGCTTCATAGACGTTAACAAAATGTGTTAAATTATTCCACAAAGGATCTGGTCCAAAACCTACCTTTCTAGTTTCCAACTGAGCTTCTTCTTGGCAGCACTGCCTGCAGAATGGATCCAACTGATTCAGATTGAACTGTCCAAGAAGACTGCAAGAACTGCACAGCAAGTTACTGGAGAAGCCCAGCTCTCTGCAAGCTTCTGATGACAACTGTGCTCCATAGGCACTTATCTGAAAATCAATACAATGTTATACTTCAGTATTAGTTGTTTTAAAAAGTAAGGTTTAAAATGCTTCAATAATTAGGAAGAACAAAGTCTCTGTGACTCTTCTACAACAACACCTAATGGCCTGCTCATAAGTGCAAAACAACTTACTCTGAAGAATGGCCTCTAACTAATAGTGAATTCTAGAAACTCATTAAATATATATTTCAAGGTACCAAACCTGCCAAAATTCATTTACATACACTTCTGACAACTCTATTGTTTTCCTACTGCTAGCTCCAGATTAAGAAAACCCCAAATATAATGAAACAGCTGAAATGCACATGGCTACAGCTCTCCGAAGTCTGCTCTTTCAAAGCAATTAGCACAAATTTCATATCACCAAAAACACACTTGGAAAATGAGGAGAAAAAGCACAACTAGGGAGTCATGAAATGCAACAAACTGCTTGACAAGGCATCCAAGTAGGATTTTAATTTCATGTTTGCATTAACGTTACAGGAAAATTGTGTACTAAAAATGGAAGTGTAGATAATTCTGCAATTCTGATTTACCAGTAACACATTAAAATAGGTAACTCAATTACATGAAAAACACTGGTTCTTTTTCTGAGCAGCAAAACCAATTTTACCAACTATCCCAGCAGTTAAATGATATTTGGGCTTTGTTTTCCCATTCCCCTACATAAGGATTTGGCTTAAACCCTTCCAGCTGTATGCTTGGGTGGAGTTGGGAGATGTGAGAGGAGAAATTAGGAAAGGGGGGAAAGGAGACAGTTTTCCCTGAGATGCTTCTCAGTTTGGGTGAAAGACCTTGGACAAAACCCGCATCTAAACCAGTGACAAAACAATCAGCAGGCAAATCTGTGCTCAGAAAGGAGTAAGACAATACAAGCAAACAGGTCTGGATGTTACGAGACCAACAGAAGAACTGTGCTGGACCAAAAAGAAAAAACACAGAAGAAAAACTAAGTTTGTCCCTCAGCAAATCAGACTTCTCTTCACATCATTTAATATTTACAGCGTACTCGAGTAAGGTAGGGACAAGCCCTGTTTCCTCCCCTGAAGCAGCCAACGCACTGCCAAAGGAAAAACCTCTGATGTGACAGATAGGAAATGTAACGGATTAGGAATTGGTGTAAAATATATTAGGCACCTCAGATGAAGCAAAGCAGAGAAGTGTAATATACAGAAAATGCTATTTTTCTTCTTCCTACAGCACACTGCTAAAGTAATTTCTATAATTCTGTAAGCACAGAATTCTTTGTTTCTATAAACAAAAATGGGACCCTATCTTACTGGAATAATCTATTATTTAGCCTTTCTGAGGGATACTGGACATAAGGAATCTATCACCACCACAGTAGTATAGAAAATCTGAGGAGGATGCCAGACGCTGCACCTTAATTCTTGTTCACTGGTGTCGTGTATAACCCTGTCTCTGGAGCTAAGGTGGGTCAGACCTTTAAGGGCATCGGGTGCCCTAAAATAGAGCTGATTTGTCAGGGAAACCTCAAGGGACAGCCTGCACAGGACAACCTACAGTTAGAAAGCAAACCCCACCTACTTTCACTTTCCAAACCTATTCTTTATTGCTAAGGAAAACCCGGTTCACGGCATTTTTACCAACACACAAATCTCATCAAAAACGGGCGAGGGAGCCTGCAGATTTATGCTGAATCCCTGCAGCACCCACACCGCTCGCCGTTTCCCAAGCTAACGGAGCAAACCGGGGCCGAGGCGGGGGCTCAGGCTTCAAAACGCGGCTTTCGCCGTCCGGAGCAGCGTTAAGCAGCGAGAACAGAAGGGAAGAAGCAGCAGCAGAACACAGCCGCTGCCAAACGGAACACAAGTAACGGCCATGGCGGCAGCCGAAGCAGAAGACGGCGCCTCAGGTATGGGACGGGCAGGGCAAGGCCCGCTGCCTCCGCCTTCCGCTATGGGACACGCCTGACTGCCGAGCCGCCCCCCGTTACACCCTGTGTCCGTCTGTAAGCCACAGGCGCACTCGGGCCCCGAGCACGAACGGGCTCTCACCGCCTGCAGCCCCAGCAGCAGCCACAGCCAGCACCGCCCAGCGGCCGCTTCCCCCGCGCCTGCCGCCATCTTGCTGCCGGACCGCTCCTGCCGGCGCCGCCGGGAGGCCAAACAAGGGCCTCACCCGTCGGGGATGCCCGGCACGCTGCCTGATGCAGGAGAGCGCAGCCCGCGCCGAGCGCCGCAAGCAGGGGCCGCTAACCCAGCGCACCAGCGCGGAGCCTAGAGCAGAGCGGGTTAGTTCGGGGCAGAGCAGCGCTCCGCAGCGAGCCCAAAGGCGACGCCGTGCCCCGGCCTCAGTCAGACGCTGCGGAAACAGCCCCAAAACCGGTCCTGCCTCATTCCGGAGAGCGGCCGCCAGCCCCAGCGACTGACAGGCTGCCTGACCAATAGCATTGCGCCTTTCCGAGTGCCGCGGTGCTTCTACCCAATGAGCGTGGGCCAATGGGCGGGACTTCAAGGAAGGCTGCCCAATCACGGGGGGCCGCAGGTAGGCGGGACATCGCCTCAACCGGGGCTGCGCGGGGCGAGCCGAGCCCTCAGCGCGTTGTGGGCGGGGCGTCGCCTGAGCGCTGCCAATCCCGTTTCTGGAGAGGGCGGGGTGGCGATAGCACCGCCCAATGGCGGAGGGCGAGAGGGCGGGTCGCAGCGGCGGGAAGCGGCGGCGGCGAGCGTGTGGTGGGGCGTTCGGTTGCTGAGCAGCGCACGCAGGCGGGGGGCGCTGGTGGCGGCTGGCCGCGGGCTGGGGG